>CAIGQQ010000153.1:3033275-3056962 GCA_903798035.1 Danio albolineatus
AAAAAAAAAAAAAAAAAAAGTAGGTAAGACAAAAACAATAAAATAAACAATTAAATGACACAGCGAAAATGTTAAAATCTGAAAACATGGTAAAAGATCAGGATTCTGAGATATTGTCCTTTCAGGCATGACCCACAGCTTATGACCATAGGTGAGAGTAGGAACATAGATTGGCTGGTAAATTGAGAACTTTGCCTTTCAACATAATATTTTTTTAATAACTAATTTTAATTGTCTTTGCCTTAATGTGTCACGATCAGAGGAAGGAGAGGGAGTCAGAAGTGGCAATCAACATATATTTATTGTTGTAGCAACGTTGACACAGATATATAGCAGGCAAAGGGCAGTCTTTGGAAAAGGGGATCCAGACAGAGGAGATAAAGATCAGTCACTTCCCTGAATGGAGGATTACGACGAAGATGAGTAGCAGAGCAGTTGCGGAGCAGTTGCAGAGCACAGGAGGGTAACGAGGTGAGGATTCAGGCAGGCTAGGGTGATCGTGTCCATGTGTGATACTCGACGAAGAGTTACTGTGTGAAAGGAGCTTATGAAGGGAGTGCAGAGTGGAATCAGGTGGTGAACTAATAACTGGGTGATGGTGCACGGCTGGAAGCGGGTCTGGGTGATTGCGGTGGTTCAGAGGATGGGTGACGGACTGGGGACGTGACAATATATATATATATATATATATATATATATATATATATATATATATAAATAAAACAAAATTAATCGCAATACCATCTTAAAACATAAATTCGAACAAAATCAAAAGAATCCCGCAGCCCTACTGTCACGTTAATTTTTTTATATTGTATAATTGAATGCAACAAAACATGTTGCGATAAACAGTATTATTGTCATTTTAAGACCATTTTATGCCACGTATTATATAATGCGAGAATGACAATATAACACCATCGCAATGCAAGTACATTCTTCCTTTATTCTTAAGAATATTTAATTTATAGTCATTTTAACCATTTAATAATGAGGCATTGGAATCAGAATGTGAAAACGCATAAGCTAAGTAAATAATAAATGTTAACAAAAAAGTGCAAAAGTAAAAAGTAACAGAGGGATATGTAGTACCAGATTTATTGTCAGTAGTCAGACACCCACATCATAATATACTAATGTAATTTAAAGTATATACTCTTGTGTTTTTTTAGCCATACTGACACTGACACCTTTAATAGAGATAGAGATGTTGCAGCTAAAATGCTGCTAAAAATGGTTTTTATTTATTGGTGATATACAGTATATTGCATCACCAAAAATGACAGAAGTCCTGTTTTGCGATAAGTCGATATATCGATCATGTGACAGGCCTAATCCAGAACATAATATGCAACCGATTAGAAATTAATTTAATCAAAAAAGTCATAGTGCAAGCAGAAGCTACCTCATATGTCGACTATTTAACAGCTTTGTTCATGCACAACAGCCGTCTCTCTTTTTTAGCCAAAAATATTTTTGAAAAGTGTTGTAAAATTTAGAAATTTTGGTTGTCAGTAATACTGTAAAATCTACAAGAGCACTATAAAACTACAATACACTGTTAATTTACAGTGTGCTTGTAAATTGCCAGTAATACTGTATAAAATTGCCAGTAATACAGTAAAATCTACAAGCTATACTTTCATTTTACAAGATTTTTTTAGTGTAAGCTAATTGTTGTACAATAAAATATAGCATTACTAAACTATGAGGAGACATGCAAGGACTGTGCATCTACATAATTAATTAATAAAAGAAACAGCCAGAAAGAAATTTATGGATTTGTGCATGGATGAATAGTAGCATCACATACCCAAAACAATGTACAGTTTCTATAACTGTCAGTACATACGCATGCTTTCAAACAGTTTCTATTCTAATACGTAGTTAAGTGAAATTAAAGTATTGTAAGCCAAATTATAAATAGCAGAAGTGAACGAATAGATTTTCCATACCAGCAGATATTAATCTAAACAAAAGATCCGACAACAAACATAAAAGAACACACTTTCATGCACGCTTTCACTATTGACTTAATTGCTGATGAATATCCACATAATAGATGTAAATATCGCCTATTGCAAATATGCAAACTCCACGCAGAAATGCCAAATACCAATTGGACTCGAACCAGCAACCTTCTTGCTGTTGATATGTAGCAAGTTGATTTGTGATCCAAATATTCGTAGCTTGAAAATTGGCCACACTACAGTACTTGATCTACGCCAAGCATTTCTCCCGTTGAGTTTTAGGCTTCGGGAAGAGATAAAAACTTCACCACCCTGTCCAAACTTTTCACAGATTTGCACAATACATATGCGCGATGCTTTGTTTGTTTCCCTTGCTTGAACTGACCTCCCACGCCTAGCTATAGTTGATAAGGCACAATTGTTTTTTTTCCAATTGTTTGATTTTGAAATGGGTCAATTGGTTAGGCGCCACGGTGGCCTAGTGGTTAGCACGTTCGCCTCACAGCAAGAAGGTCGCTGGTTCGATCCCCGGCTGGGCCAGTTGGCATTTCTGTGTGGAGTTTGCATGTTCTCCCCGTGGTTGCGTGGGTTTCCTCCGGGTGCTCCGGTTTCCCCCACAGTCCAAAGACATGCCGTACAGGTGAATTGGGTAAGCTAAATTGTCCATAGTGTATGTGTGTGAATGAGAATGTATGAATGTGTTTCCTAGAGATGGGTTGTGGCTGGAAGGGCATCCGCTGCGTAAAACAAATGCCGGATAAGTTGGCGGTTCATTCCGCTTAATAAAGGGACTAAGCCGAAAAGAAAATGAATGAATGAATGAATGAATTGGTTATAGAATTTGATGATACTGATATCAGTTGCACTATACAATACAGTCATCTGGCCGAGCTTTAATTATTCTACCTGTTTTGTCAGTTAGATTTTTTTTTAGCATTACCTAGTTTTCTGTTTCTTTGTTATCAAAAACTTAGAGCACATTTGTGCCACACCTATTTGTGTTTCCATCATCCCTTAATCCAAATTATATATCCATTATAAGTCATGAACCAACAAGGTATGGGGTAAATCACAACATTACATTGGCTATATTTAAAGAAAATAGTACACACTAGCATAACCTGCCAACATTTCGTTTTGAATATTCGTGACTCAATGAGGTCTTGTAAAGTGAAACGATAACAATAAACTCTCTAAGGAATTGAACATTATTAATAATTTTAACATAATTTACAATTTTAGTGCCGTTGTGATTTCACATGCTGAGTAATGTCGTTTTTCCCACTGTGTCCGACATTAAAATCAATATGACGCACCTTGCAGAAAGCGTGGGCGTCATCAAGGTGGCTTCTAGACAAATTCTTCCATCCAGCTGTTGGTAAATTTACATGTATATTTTTTTTCTTTGTCAAAGCACAACCTGGCTCTTTTCCTTCTATCACGTGTACTACTACTGATGCAGCTGCTTGTTGCTACTGCCACAGTCCCGCATCTACCTCCTGTGCAGAAATTAACAGCGCACCTGAGTTGTAACGTATGTTGCCAGATTGCGGTAAAATATGTTACAAGATTTGAATATTGCGTCAGTTGTGTGAAGTAATGAACTTCATTCAAGATCTGGCAACTTGACAAATATGAACAAAAGTGCTGTTTTTGAAACTGCATTGGGACGTTCAAATTACAGGAGTTTCCCGGGAGAAATAACAAACCAGGAGAGTGGCAGGAGATGGATGCGAAATACGGGAGACTCCCGGGAAAAACAGGAGTGTTGGCAGGTATGCACACTATGCGCGAATGGTGGTTATATGCGTGGGAGCTCGGATAATAAAATGTACATTATTATTAATTGTGCGTGGGTCGCGGGTGGATGCGTTTAATTATTAACAATACCTTTTCCTTTGTATTTTTTAAACACATTCTGTAATATACTAATGTGTTTTTAATAAATTTTTCCTGAGGTAAACAGGCTCTAATTGGCAGGCTAAATAAAAAAAAAAGTATGCGAATGGTGGAGGAGGTTTATTAAAGCAGAAATGAAGGTGAAACCGATCCGAGAGAAACTTAAAAATTAAGAACAAAACAAAAGGAAGGAAAAATTTTGCTGTGTGGAAGCGTTTTAGTAAAGTGGTTAATGAGGATTAATCAAGTGCTGGGTATGTAATATGCAATGGCTGTGAATCGCTTTATGTATATGAAAGCCACAAGACCAGTACCTCAAATATGACACATCATGTGTGTGCTAAATCAAAAGGCCAGTCAAGTCAAAGTCAGACAAGCACTTTAAATTCTTACATTTGTCAGGGAAGCAAACAATACCACTGGAACTTAAGTCTATACCCGTGGATGCATGTGTGGGCCTGTACTGCCTTGATGTGCGCCCCTTCCACGTTGCCTCTGGCAAGGGATGCGCAAATTAGCTCACTGAATCTGCTGTTAATAATGAACAATCCACGCTTGACCTATCATCATGCTTAAAACAAAAAAAATTGAATTATTACGATAGGGTGACGATAGGGTGAGGATATATATGTCAGATAAAAATAAATTTGCGGGCGGGTGGATGATTAGTACAGTATGAAGCCGCAGATTCGGGTGACATTTCAGCTGATTCACGCATCTCTACTACACACACACAAAAAACAGACAAAGATACAGAGCATGTGATACTGCTGTATTGTTGTATCTGTAGAAGCATATGGATACTGCTTGTTTATTTCAGGTCTGTTGCAAAATAAGTGGTTTTTTTTTTTTTTTTTTTTTTTTTAAGTGTACTCTAGGTTCAGTAATATCACTTTTATAGCAATGAATATGTTATTTCCATTGCCTTTAGGGTGAAATTACTAAACCTACAAACAATAACCTGAATTGATTTCACAACTTTTACACAATTCTTCTTCTTCTCTGATTTATGCAGAACTGTTGAATCAATTTATTTACAGTATTTAAGTCAAGAATATTATAAGTAACTGTAATTAGCTTCCCTAAAATGAACAGTAATCTCCTTCTTTACTATGGATCAGAGCACAAGTAAATTTATTACAGCAACAAGTTACTGTGTAATGTGAAAGAAGTACTTACACAACGAGCTGTGCTGCGTCATTCCTGATTTGAGGTGACAGTGTTGTTTTTCTCCAGTCCACGAACCTGCCCAACACATCCCCAGCATTGCCATCAACACTGAAAGGGTTCCCCGTATCAAAGATCTTCAAGCCAATCAAGGCAATTCGGATATTCAGCTGTTTAAAGTACTACAGGGAACATGAAAGCAGCCACAGATATGTCATTACATCACATCTTAAACAATCAGTCTAAGATCATTCTCTTGACATACAGTTCTTAGTCTTAACACATTGTTTACAGAAGTCAAGGATAGGTCAGGTTTCTTGCATTATCTGTAGCTAGTTTTCTCACCGTATCCAGCAGGTTAGCCAACTGAACCATTTCGTCACGTACAGCAGTTACATTTCTGTTCTTAATGATGAACTGAGAACAGATCAACACACTTATCAGAATCAACCAGCTACAGTGATGATTGATTTATTTACACACACATACATATAGCATAAATGAGTACATCACCTATTAAGAATGTATTTTTTTATCCATTTCTCAGTGATATGTAGACAAGAAATGTTGGTGCATTTAAACTAGTTTTATTAAACTTAGTCACATTAGTTAAGATTTGATAAAAAATATCATAGAAAGATAATACATTTAAATTCAAAGATATTATTAAAAAATACAAACAACAAAATTTCAACTAGTATTTCAACTAGTATATTTATTTAATATTTTCCCCTAGCATATTAATTTTGGGTGTACTATTAAAAAAAAAATAATCATTTAGTTAAATTAGCTCTCATTCTGGATATAGTACTAACTAACCTATTGTTATACCGACTAATATTTTCTATAGCAACATACACAAAATATTGATTTAAAGAAAGTTCTGATTGGTTTAAAAGAATGTTGGTGACATACTCATTCATGATGCTGATATATATATATATAATTTTTTTTTTTCCGATGGCTAAAACTCACCCTTTTATTGTCAACTACTAATGCCAACTCCACATATTTAGTCTGAGGCAAGGTTCGTTTTTTCTGTGGATTCAATAGATAATAAAAAATCAAATGCTCAAATTAATAAAAAATCAAATGCTGTGTTTGTTCAACATAAAAACATGGATAAATTAAAAAGATATCTTCTCGAACCCGTAAAAACATGGACATGTCAGCATAACGAGAGTGGTCCTCACTGAGAGACGTTTCATTTTCCAGTCCACATACAAAGGGGTCTGAATGACTGTCCTCCAACAGGAAAAGGAGGTGTTCATTGGCTTTAGAGTGTAAGACTGGTTCCAGTCCATAGCTTTTATTCCCAATGATGATGACTCCTCTAAATCAAAATACAACACACAGTGTTACTCAACTTAAAGGGATAATTAACCCATTTGTTTTTTATCCACTCATTATTTACTCTCCCTCAAGTGGTTCCAAATCAGTGGCTACAGGTTTCAATCTTTCTTCAAAATATATTCTTGTTCAACAAATGAAAGAAACTCAGGTTTGGAACATGCAACGGGGAGTACACGATGACTGAATTTACAAGTTTGGCTGAACTATGACATTTTTTTATCTAAAAAACCAAACTGAACTTAACACTTTTAAGTTATATATGTTATATATTTTAATGAATTTTATAATAAATGAAATCTGGTTTGCAAATAGTGATTTACACTTGTTCTGCCCACCAATGTCTGGTTGAGCCAGACAAAATCACATAAGTAACCTGTTTTGTAACAGGCAGCGGCAGACTGGCCATCGGGAGCACAAGCTTGACGGTCAATCTGGCCTGCCCAACTCCCTATTCATTTTTATGATGTCATTCTTTTTTTTGCCCAGCACATGCCAACATTCATTTTCATTCTGATCTCATTTCTCATTTCAGACTGAAATAGGGAAATAAGTCAATGGCTGATTTAAATTAAATGAGTGCATCCGCATGCTCTCACTTTTAATACAATAAAACAGTTCATATTTAACAGAACTGCAAAGTTACATGCAAAACTTCTATCAATCTCTCTTAGAAAATAAAACAGCTTTGTGAGCCTTAACTAAAACAAACTTTAGGGAAGTTTAGATTTGATGTTATACACTAGAATCTATACAAAGCACAATTATTGATTTGCAATATGAATGCAGGTTTGTTTTTTACATTAATATACAGCGGGTATGAAAAGTACCCTTTGAGGTTCCTCTTTGAAGTTTTCACTCTTTGTTAGCAGCCATCTGCTAAAATCATTTATGTTCATTTTTCTCCTCATTAATGTACACACAGCACCTCTTATTGACAGAAAACACAGAATTGTTAACATTTTTGCAGATTTATTAAAAAAAAAAAAACTACAGTATCATATGCACCTTCAGACCTTTTGCTGTGACATTCATATATTTAACTCTCCATTACTTCCGATCATCCTTGAGATGGTTTTACACCTTTGAGTCCAGCTGTGTTTGATTATACTGATTGGACTTGAATGGGAAAGCCAAACATTTGTCTATATAAGACCTTACAGCTCACAATGCTTGTCAGAACAAATAACAATCATGAGGTCAAAAGAACTGCCTGAAGAGCACATGCGTTTCCCATACAACGACGTAACTCGCGGCTGAACTATCAAACGACGATGCATCTTTGGGAAAACAACGATGTAATGACAAGTGTTTCCCATACCCCGTAGTTTCTCTGTCGCAGATCTTTTGTTTGAACTACATAAAACTCCCATAATGATGCTCTAAACGGGGTGGAATAACTACTTCTTTAGAGAAGAACCCCATAATTTCTTTGAGCAAATTATATTGTTTTACATGCACACGCATTTAAAAAAAAATGCAATATTACTTTTGGTAAAATCATGCACTCGTTTTCTATATTACCTGAAATATAGCCTATGTAAACGGCACATACAGGGCCTATGTTTCCTTTACAAATATTATTGAGAATATTACATATTCTATTCTAAAACATAAAATAACTTACAAAAGCTAACATATATTGTAATATCATAAATAAATCATATAAATAAATAAATAAATAATGAGGCGATTTATTAAGAAATTAAATTTAATATTTATTATTTATTAGGAAATGAAAAAATCCTACTTTAATAATAATAATAATAATAATAATAATAATAATAATAATAAGTAGGATGTCGTGGGCGCCATGATCGCCTAGTGGGTAGCACGTTCGCCTCACAGCAAGAAGGTTGCTGGTTCGAGCCTCAGCTAGGTCAGTTGGCATTTCTGTGTGGAGTTTGCATGTTCTCCCCGTGGTTGCGTGGGTTTCCTCCGGGTGCTCCGGTTTCCCCCACAAGTCCAAAGACATGCGATACAGGTAAATTGGGTAGGCTAAATTGTCCGTAGTGTGAGTGTGTATGGATGTTTCCCAGAGATGGGTTGCAGCTGGAAGGGCATCCGCTGCGTAAAAACATATGCTGGATAAGTTGGGGGTTCATTCCGCTGTGGCGACCCCGGATTAATAAGGGGATTAAGCCAAAATGAATGAATGAATGAAGTAGGATGTCATTTATTTATTTTTTGAAAAGTCTACTTTTACTATTTGACACATGCAAATCACTGCAGAAATGTTCTAACCAACAGGCCCATGTCATTAGTAGGCAACATTTCTAAATAAATAACCTACTATAAAATAAAAGCAATTAAAGTATGCTATGTTTTTTTTGTTTTCACAAGCTTTGGAGCAATGACTTTAAAAAATATATTTACTAGCTTTGAAGACTCGGCTCGGCTGAGAAAAATTTCGCTCGGCTGTGTTCAAAACTACATCAATTTTTCAGAGTGCACTTCGAAGGGAGCGCAATTGTAAACTTGAAGATTGCTAAAACAGAACTGTAAAAATGCTTTGAAAGCAAATTACACCTAGAAGTGATGACCTTTATGCTTTTTTAAAACAAAATCATTCCAAGTTTAAATGTTAGAATGTTCTAAACGAATATGGCTAGGGAGGATAACTGGGAATAGAACACAGCCAGGAACTACTGTATGTTTCTAACTATAGCTCCAGAGATGTGGCTTTAAGTGCCCAAGCGTGCGACGCATTTTGTGAATGCTCGTTGAAACAACGGATTTGGGAAACGTCAAATCAATGAACTTGGGATCTTAGTTGGCTAACGATGGTTTTCGGAAACGCACCCCTGGCCAAGGTTACAAATTTTTTTTGCTGCATTAAAGGTTCCTAAGAGCACAGTGGCCTCCATAGTCCTTAAATGGAAGCTGTTTGGGACGACCAAAACCCTTCCTAGAGCTGGCCGAGCTGGCCAAACTGAGCTATCAGGAGAGAAGAGTCTTGTGAGAGAGAAAAAGAAGAACCTGAAGATAACAGTGGCTGAACTCCATAGATAAAGTCAGGACATGGGAGAAAGTTGTAGAAAGTCAACTTATTACATCTTTCCCCAAAAGACTTATGGCTGTATTACATCAAAAGGGAGCTTCAACTTAAAACTGAGCAAAGTCTGAATACTGAGTACTATGTGATATTTCAGTTTTTTCTTTATTAATAAATCAGCTAAAATTTTCAAAACAAACTTAAATGGTTGTAGCAAATGCTGCATTATAACAAAGACTGATATTAACATGTTCTGCATACTTTCCATCCCCACTGTAAATATAAATGGTCCAATCAAGAGTAGAAATGTTTCAAGGAAAATAACAAGACCAAAGTGAAATCTGTAAATTAATGCCAGCCAATTTCTTCATGCATGTATTTGCATAAACTTTTAACTTTTTTTCCTGCTTGTTCAAACTATGCATTTAAAATGAGTTGAAACAACCCAATTCTATTTTTTTTGTTCAATCAACTTAAACTTTGTAAAAAACAAAAATAAATAAATAATAATAATAATAATAATAATAATAATAATAATGTAATCTTAATCAATTTGCGTTGGGAAAACATGAAGGACTTGTGTAGAACCCAGCACAGTAATCAAAAATGAAAGTAAAAAAAGTTCAAAAATGATGTCACCCTCATCCAACTAACTGCTATGACTGCTTATTAGGTAGTGAAAGTGTAAGCAGTAATAGGTACACTACATACCTGATGCCTTCGCAAGTGCTAAGAGCAACGAGAGAGTCTTCATAACCCTCCACATGCCCTTGATAGTAACACTGCACCTAAAATGAATCCACTAGCATTAATACAGCTCATATTCCAATAAGGTCTCAAGGTTAATATCTTGGTTACTGGTTTGCATAAAATGCCCACATGACTGCATGTTTAAAAGATCGAGCATTATGTATTTTCTATGACCAATTTCCTGATTTAGGAACAATTTACATAACATGTAAAGTAGGTTGTGCACAGTACGCCTTTCATATTTTATTAATCTAATGAAGCAGAAAAAATTCTCACCATTCTTTCTGGCTGCACTTTGCCCTTCTTTAGAGTTTTATGAGAAATCACGACAAAGTTCTTTGATAAAAAGTCTCTGAGGGAATAAGAGATCAAATTTAATAATGTAATAAAAAGCGAGCATTTCAGCTAAACTGTCCAACGTTTTTACGTGTTTTTTGTCAGATGTAGTATTCGGTCACTGCCATCAATCCTGACTGAGTATTTGATGATATCAGCATGCCTTTCCTGAAATCAGCCACAAAATTTTAACATAGTTTGAGAAAATCTTCGGAATTTATTTTCAGACACTGTTAACGGTGCTCTGTACCTCTGGTTGTTTGTGTGAGGGGTCTGCATATCTCCTCCAGCGCATCTGAACCAGCTGAGGTTTGACCACATCATACTTCTTCAAATATGAGGTCTGATCTATGGCCTGGACTATATGAAGGAATATGGTCAATCAAGCCAGTCATTACACAACAATTACAACAATTACCAGAATAGATAAAATAATAACCGGTAATCATAAAATCTAAAAACAAACAAAAGGTGCTTCAGGGGTAATTAATGTGTTGGTGCTTTTTTGGATAAGTAAAATAGGGAACGTTAAGGTTTTTTTTATTTTTTTTTATAAGATAAAATTTTAACTTTATTTTACAATTTTTTGTTAAATTTACTTTTTCAAGGGCTTTAGACTGATTAATTTTTGTAAAAATTGTAAATTTTGCAAAAAAAGTGACCTAGCATCCAAAAAAAAAAAAACAGGAAACGTTATTCAAATTGAAACAGTTTTTCGGCTATGACTAGTCTTTAGTCTTACATGTTCAGTTGGTGCTCATGGAAAAAAATGTGTGTGTTATGTTTATTGATTTTCAACATTTACAAAGATCAAATAAACAAACAAAGCACGCAGGATGGAAAATTAAAGCATAAAGAAAAAACAAAAAATATATATAATAAAAAGGCATATATATATCTATATCTACAGGGAGTGCAGAACTATAGGCAAATGAGTATTTTGACCACATCATCCTCTTTATGCATGTTGTCTTACTCCAAGTTGTTTAGGCTTGAAAACCTACTACCAATTAATCACATTAGGTGATGTGCATCTTTGTAATGAGAAGGGGTGTGGTGTAATGACATCAACACCCTATATCAGGTGTGCAGAATTATTAGGCAACTTCCTTTCCTTTCGCAAAATGGGTCAAAAGGACTTGACAGGCTCCGAAAAGTCCAAAATAGTGAGATATCTTGCAGAGGGATGCAGCACTCTTAAAATTGCAAAGCTTCTAAAGCGTGATCATCTAACAATCAAGCGTTTCATTCAAAATAGTCAACAGGGTCGCAAGAAGCGTGTGGAAAAACCAAGGTGCAAAATAACTGCCCATGGACTGATAAAAGTCAAGCGTGCAGCTGCCAAGATGCCACTTGCCATCAGTTTTGCCATATTCCAGAGCTGCAACATCACTGGAGTGACCAAAAGCACAAGGTGTGCAATACTCAGAGACATGGCCAAGGTAAGAAAGGCTGAAAAACCACCACTGAACAAACACACAAGCTGAAACGTCAAGACTGGGCCAAGAAATATCACAAGACTGATTTTTCTAAGGTTTTATGGACTGATGAAATGAGAGTGAGTCTTGATGGGCCAGATGGATGGGCCCATGGCTGGATCGGTAAAGGGCAAAGAGCTACATCCGACTCAGACACCAGCAAGGTGGAGGTGGAGTACTGGTTTGGGCTGGTATCATCAAAGATGAGCTTGTGGGGCCTTTTCGGGTTAAGGATGGAGTCAAGCTCAACTCCCAGTCCTACTGCCAGTTTCTGAAAGACACCTTCTTCAAGCAGTGGTACAGGAAGAAGTCTGCATCCTTTAAAAAAACATGATTTTCATGGAGGACAAAATTCCATCACACCAAGTCCAAGTACTCCACAGCGTGGCTGGCAAGAAAGGGTCTAAAAGAAGAAAAACTAATGACATAGCCTCCTTAATCACCTTACCTAAACCCCATAGAGAACCTGTGGTCCATCATCCAATGTGAGACTTACACGGAGGGAAAACAGTACACCTCTCTGAACAGTGTCTGGGAGGTTGTGGTTGCACGCAATGTTGATGGTGAACAGATCAAAACACTGACAGAATGCAGGCTTTTGAGTGTCCTTGCAAAGAAAGGTGGCTATATTGGTCACTGATTTGTTTTTGTTTTGTTTTTGAATCTCAGACATGTATATTTGTGAATGTTGAGATGTTATATTGGTTTCACTGGTGAAAATAAATAACTGAAATGGGTATATTTGTTTTTTGTTAAGTTGCCTAATAATTATGCACAGTAATAGTCACCTGCACTCACAGATATCCTCCTAAAATAGCTAAAACTAAAAACAAACTAAAAACTACTTCCAAAAATAATCAGCTTTGATATTAATGAGTTTTTTGGGTTAATTGAGAACATAGTTGCTGTTCAATAATAAAATTAATCCTCAAAAATATAACTTGCCTAATAATTCTGCACTCCCTGTACATATACATACATACATATATATATATATATATACATATATATACATATATATATACATATATATATATATATATATATATATATACACAAACAAACATTAAGGATTACATAAATTGTGTAAGTCATCTAAAAATTATAGAAGCCCCATATATGTTATGAATAGTTCCCACTTTTTATGAAATGTGCTAACTTTATTATGAGCAATACAAGTTAAATAATCTAAAGAAACATATTCAAGAACAACTCTGTGCCAAAGTGATAATCAAAGGGCCTTTTTCTGTTCTCCAATTTAATAAAATACATTTTCTTTTACAGAATGTCAGAAGCCTATAGAGGAACTGTTTATGTTTATCCGCAATGGAATTACATTGTATTCCAGGCAACATATTCAAAGGGTCACAAACGGTCTCAGTGGTCAAAATTGAATTAATCTTTTGACCTACCGCAGCCCAAAAAGATTTCTCTGCAATACCAAAAACAATGAGCAAGATCCCCCATTACATTTTGGACACAAGCGTCCTTCCATTCATCATTTGTAATTTGTATGTTAAGAGATCTTTCCCATTTCTCTTTCTGATGTTTTGTATCTGAAAGTACCACATTCCTTAAGAGTTCCATCATGAAACATGTTTAAAACATCCAATATGTCGCAAAGTAAGATTCAAAAGTGTGGCTTTAAACGAAAATAAATGAAATTACATTTTTATTCATCAAGGAAGAATAAACGTTCATCAAAAGTGATAAAAACCCTTTTATAATGTTACAAAAATCTATATTTAAAAATAAAATAAATCCTATGCTCATTCAAATTTATATACAGTAAACAACACTAGATGTGGAAAAAAAATAAGTATCAATATTCTCTCAAAATAAGCAGCACAAACCTCAACAACATTGACAATAACACTAAGCCTCTTTACATTTTAAAATCTACACAAACAGAATTAAGGCAGTTATTTTAAATGATAAATTGTGTAACACTGTGTAATACTATTTCACAATATGACAGTGTTTACAGTATCTGTGATCAAATAAATGCAGCCACTGTGAGCATATAAAATATTGTTTTACACAATAAACAATAGTAAGCATTTACAGAGTTGATGTACTTATACAGTTTTAGACATTACATGTATTCTTTTTCCAGGCTACTGTTCATATAAACAAGAGCTGTTTGCTCACAACACAAAACATTAAATAGCACTAAAATGTGCCTATCGAACCTACTTTTAACAACATTTAAACAATATAAAACGAATACAGTATGTATAAAATTAGCTGTTATTAAGTTATGTTCCCTAGGCTATACGATTAATACAACTCAATATACTTCGGTTTGTACTAGTTTGTTGTCGGTGAAACATGACTCTAGCTCTTTCTCCATTAAGGCTAGCGACTAAACGTCATAAGTACGAAAACATAAAATATAAATATGTTATGTGTCCTACCTGGGCAAATCGAGAAGTTTATGAGGATGAGGATAAAGATGTAAACGTGTCGCGTCATGATGTTTCTGTGAACTGACGCTGCTGGATCTCAGGTGAGCGGCTGAGCACGAGCGAGGGCGTGCACGAGCAGTCCTACAGGTGGAGCGACATTCCACTATATTGTTCTTTGTCTGGCCCGCATCCATGACTATTCATAGATCTTATAGTTAGAAATAAGAACTAAATATTTATTTGGACTGTGGTGAACCCCCGCAAACACGGGACATGCAACTCCACATTGAAATGCCACCAGCGACTTTGCTGTGAGACGACAGTGAGCCACCGTGTCGCCCACTAATTCAACAACGTATAACATAAATTATAATTATGAGTGTATTGCAGTTTACTGTAGTACAAATAAACTGAAAAAAAGTTGCAAACTGTATGGCATATGGGTTGAATTTAAACAAACAAATTAAGTTTAGTAATGTTCAACTTAATTTGATTGTTTAAACTCAGCCCAAATAAATTGTTTACAACCACTTGAATATTTTTTTCAGTGTACGGCGTTTGTTTAATATGTATAGATCAAATAGTAAAAGAATAGTAAAAATATAGATCAAAAAGCGCTATGGTATTCACAATAAATGACTACAGGTATATTAATCCTGGTAACATTGTTTGACAAGGCATACAAGTTTATTCCTCCAGATGGCGCTCGAAAGGCACGCCAGGAACGAATACAAAGCGTATTCAATTGATTTTTTTTTTGGTAAATAATACCGTAAAATAAAACTATAAGCTAAAGTTTATTTATATAAAATATAAGCTAAAGCTATAAAACATGTCCATCGTTTCTCAACTTTTAAAAGTTATCTTTGTCATTGGATTCTTTGCTGTGGTCTACAAGATATAGCTCCACTACAATAATGACCTGCGTGTAATGAAATTAGCAAATTTCGTGCTGTTTGCTGTTCTGTTTATTCGATTTATAAGCTTCAATAGCTTCAAAGGCAACGAAACACGACATAGTAGTATTTTAGTCGCAGTCAGACTTAACTGGATGACCATAATATTTTTTTTGCTTTATTTATTGTATGCCGCTTATTAAAAAAATGAATTAAAAAAAAACTGAATCGTTTGTATTTTACTCAGGCGTATGCATGGGCGCCTGTGTTGGGTCCTGGAGCGGCTGTCGTCGCAGTGTAGAACCTACAGTAATGTTGTGAATGTTGGAGCGCTGTTTGTTTTAATTGCTTTTATTAAACGAAAAACTGTAAAAACAGAGCGATAATGGAGTGTTTTTGCATCGAACTTGATTAGCTTATATGCTTTATATATTTTATAATAACTCAGCAAACTGCACATTTATAAAGGAACGTAACTCAAATCATTTATTTTAGTGTGCAGTATGTAATCGTAGTCTTGGCTGTTTTGGGGGAAACGGTTTGAAACATCGGATGTTGTGTGAATGCTGTTGGCGGGGTAATAGGAAGCATTTGTCAGGATGTTCTCGAGTAAAGATAGTCTGGTGTCTGCAAGCAGTTCTTGGCCGTGTTCATCACAGAAGCAACTCTCGGACGTTCTCAGCACGACACAAGACAACAGACTGAACGACACACATGGGTTTCAAGATGACAGGTGAGTCCGTTTGGTGGCTAAAAAGGGATTAGATAGTTGTCCTTATAAAGGGGACCAATTATGCTATTTTTTACAATATGTAAAATAAGATTCTGATGTCCCTAGAGTGTGCATGTGAAGTTTTTAGGCTTAAGATACCTGACAAGCATTTTTTTAGATCTTTGAAACAGCCCCTTTTAGACTTTGGTCCAAATTGTGTTGTTTTGGTGACTGTCGCTTTAAATTTTAATCAATTTGCTCTTCCAGCCCACTTTTCAAAAGAGGGTGGAGCTACAAACGCCTATGTGTCATCACAGCAGCAGATTCAAAACTTAAACAGCAGACGGCTGCTTCTCACTCAGCACTGCTTGTGCTAATGAGGGGGAGGTCATCACTACTGGGTGGGGCTTTCCTCCTCCAATGACGTACAAAGGGAAAATGTCAGTCAAAGTGTTTCTTCTAAAAATTAAAGTTAATTAAATTTTATTACTAAGCCTGGTTATACTCGATGTGCCCACTAGTTTGCTTGAGTGCGCGTGGCGAATGTGACATCATCACAGAGTTTGCAGAGGTTGGCTTTGGGTGCGCGTGACATGATTTCAGCTTGTGAAGCGTACAAAATTTGTTGAGACTTTTTTTGTAAAAAAAGTTTGGGAAAACCTGAGGGATAAGTTTGTAAAAAGAGATCATGGCAAAAATGGAGATCCAGCTACACGATTACAGAAATGTTTTTCCACCATTTATAGGTTTTAAACTGATGTATATATTACATTTTGAATATAAAACTATTTAATAGACTATAATGAAGTACCAAATTATTTATTTGAAAGAAATATTAGAACCTATCGGTTTATAATTTATAGGTTCATAATGGGAAAAACCCTGTTTTCTAGGCTTTATTGGCAATAATGGTCGACAGTTGAAGGACAGTAATGTAATGTGTTAATTATGAAGCAGGCTAAATCTAAAAAAACATCAGCATTTTTTAGTAAGTGTACTTTTTTGCTTTTATTCTTTCCATAATAATATTTTTTAAAAAAAACAACAACCCATGTTCTCTTGTCAGTAATATTTCAAGAAGCTTTAAAAGGTAGAACTGTCCAAGATATAAACAAAAGCATGTTATGCATCAAAATTTCATTTAAAAAATCCTGAATTGTAATACAAATCCTTATAATTGTTAAAATAATTTATAAAAATAATAAAGATAATTAGCTTAAAAATTCAATAATATAAATGGCATAACATAGTTTGGAAACTTCCTATTTCTCTGTTTATCCATCTGATTTTACGGTCTGTTTCTGTTGCCCTCTGTTGTTTAAAAGAATATCACAACGACGAACGTGTGAAGTATAAAAGCCTTGTCTGTTTTGTGAGGTGCGTGTGCCGTCAGCGGAGGTCCCAGCACGGCGACTGGCGAAAGTATAAATCAGGCTTTAGTGGCTGGCTACATTCACACAACTGTGCTTAAACCACTTATAAAAGTGATTTTTGCATAATACATTCACTATAAATGCAAAATGCATTCATTAATACGTTACTCCCAAAACATACATAAAATTAAAGGGTTAGTTCCTAAAATGAAAATTGTCTAAGCTTCAAGTGGTTTCAAACCTTTTTGCATTTCTATATTCTATTGAGCACAGAACAATATGAACAGAATAGAAGATATCTAATATTGAAGAAGGTTTGAATTCCATTTGAAACCATCAAACTCACAGTTTACCCAAAAATGAAAGGTACCATTAAAGATTACCATAGCACCAAATAAGCTTTCTTTAAGATATCTTTTTTGTGTTCAACAGAATAAAGAGTTGAAATCTCTTCAGGGTGTGCAAATGTTCGTTTTTTGTGTGAACTATCCGTACTATCTGTAGTAGGACACATTCATCAAAATATCCTCATTTCTCTTCAACAGAACAAACAAACTTGAGCAGGTTTGAAACAAATGGTCAGGACATAATGGCAAAAACTTATCTTTTGGTGAACTATACCTTTAGGCAACTTCTTAAAATATGAAACAACTTTTAACACTAGGAAAAGCAAGCAAATAAATGAGTAGGTAAATAAACAATTAAACTTAGTATAAATGAAAGTCGTCACATGTGGATTTTTTTGCTCTGCCTTTAACCCAGGGGTGTCAAACAAATTTTCTGGTGGGTCGCAGCCCTTCACAGTTTAGTTCCAATCCTGCTTCAACACACTGAAGCTCCGGTCACACTGCACTTTTCTCCCCATAGGCTTCAGGTTCAAGCTTGATGAACTTTGACCTGCGAAATCACATTATGTGATTGCATGAGACTAATCGAAAATCTAAACATGACCTCTCTAAACAGAAATGTAAAATATGGAGCAATTTTTTTGTTTTTTTATGTCTAATCATCTTGTTTAATCCTGCCCCTTTTCGTAGTGCCGTACGACAGAACTTCGCACGGACAAACTCTAGTGCAGGGGTCACCAAACTTGTTCCTGGAGGGCCGGTGTCCTGCAGATATTACCTCCAATCCTAATCAAACACACCTGAACAAACTAATAAAGGTCTTACTAGGTATACTTGAAACATCCAGGCATATGTATTGAGGCAAGTTGGAGCTAAAATTCTGCAGGGACACCGGCCCTCCAGGACCAAGATTGGTGACCGCTGCTCTAGTGTGAGCGCAGCTTTACCTGTAGGTTTCAAAAAAGCCTAAAAGACTCAATTAGTTGGATCAGGTGTGTTTAATTAGGGTTGGAACTAAACTAAGCAGAGCTGCAGCCCTCTAATAACTGAGATTGATACCTGTGCTTTAACCCATCTAAGTGCACTGAACACATACCATAAAATATTGCTGCGTCCCAATTTGCATACTATCCGTCCTAAATAGTATGTGGAAATAGAATTAGTATGTCCCAAATCGTCGTATGTTGAAAAGAGTATGCCAAAAATTCCTGGATGGTTTACTATTTCCGGTCAAAATTTTAAGTGTAATGTTAAGTGTATCTCTAACCGCTGATATTGCCCACAGTGCATTGTACATTGGACGTGAATTCGATTAGAACTACAAAACCAGATGAAAAGTGTAAACAAACTACAAACATGATGGATGCGCAAAACCAACCATCAGGTACAGAGGCTTCGGTAAAGATGTATGTATGACTGTTATTAATATCTAGCCTACTGGAGAATATTTAAATCGCGTTGTCTGTGTTATATTTCATCTGCAACAACAATACTGAACTTATATAAAGACGTGTTTGGACATTAACGTCTGAATGCAGAATTATCCAAAGACCTGAGGAGATTTCTCTGCATGAAAGACCCGTGAATAGGAGATTATCCTGCTGCTTCTCTAATAAGGGAGGAAATTAAATACAACAGAAATGTGGATGATTGACATGGCTCTTAACTAAACAACACAAGGATCTGTTAACGAGAAAGTAGTATGTCCCAAAGCTTGCATACTCTTCTGTTACACACTCAAAAGAATATTCATTCATTCATTTTCTTTTCGGCTTAGTCCCTTTATTAATCCGGGGTCGCCACAGCGGAATTAACCGCTAACTTATCCAGCATTTGTTTTACGCAGCGGATGCCCTTCCAGCCACAACCCATCTCTGGGAACTCAAAAGAATATATTTTTACAAAAAAAGTACATACTTTTAGGGCGTAGTATAAGTATGCGGAAATTATTAAATGTTTGAGCCCACACAGATTGCTTATTTTACACACAGAACAAGTTACTTGAACTCAAAGATAACAGGTTGTACTAATCCGTTAATTTAGAAAGATTAATTATTTTTTCTTGCATCACGGTGGCACAGTGGTTAGCACAATCGCCTCACAGCAAGAAGGTCGCTGGTTCAAGCCCCGTCTGGGTCAGTTGGCATTTCTGTGTGGAGTTTGCATGTTCTCCCTGTGTTTGCGTGGGTTTCTCCCACAGTCTAAAAGACATGCGGTATAGGTGAATTGAATAAGCTGAACTGGCCGTAGTGTGTGAATGCAAGAGTGTATGGGTGTTTTTCAGTGTTGGGTTACGGCTGGAAGGGCATCTGGTGCTAAAACATATGCTTGATAGATTGGCGGTTCATTCTGCTGTTGTGACCCTAGAGTAATAAAGGGACTAAGCTGAAAATAAAATAAATGAATGAATAATTATTTTTCTAGACTAGGATCTTTGAATTAATAGACAAATAAATTGTAGGCTCCAACAGACAAGCAGTTCAATTGAATGTAATTTTAGTTCAGTTACCATTAGCAGTAAAGTCAACCCACATATTCATAATTAAATGATACCTTGTTATTGATAACATTCAAAATTATATGAACTTAATTCACTACATGCCTGAACAAACTAATCAGTGTCTTCAAGAACATTAGAAAGCTAAAAGTAGGTGTGTTTATTAGGGTTTGAGCAAAACTATGCAGGACTCCGACCCTCCAGGATCAAGTTTGCCCATCCCTGCCATAAACACACACCCAGACTAGTTGGGGGTTCTGTATCTTGCTCAAATGACCTTTCAATCACAAGTCTAACTCTAACCATTTGGCCACAGCTTCCCCCATAAACTGTTTTTGTGACTGGATTTGCACATGCATTTTCCTAGGAGTGAAGCTGTCTGTCTGGAGAGAGCAGAAGAGGACTCGCCGTGTGTTGTCACGCTTCAATGTTCACCCAGCTCTGCGTCTGCGATCAGCAGTCTTCAGGTGGTCAGTGAAGCCCGCATTATTGAAGTGTACTCGCTGTTTGGAGAATACTGTGGCACCTGCCGTGGAGAAGAAGTTCAAATATCACACACTAATGGGTATATATGCATATGCTTAAGTTTACTTCACTAAACTAAATCAATTAAATCCTAATCTGATCATTACAAACTATATATATATATATATATATATATATATATATACCTTTCCAACAATATATATATATATATAATATATATATATATATATATTGTTGGAAAGGTCTAAGACTTCTGAATACATACTTCATTACTTTTTTTGTTATGTAGAGTATTAGATAAAACATTTACTTTCACCATACAACCTGTGGGACTTTATATTAATACTTTATATATTATATCCTAATGTTATAATGTTACTTTTTTATGCTGCGGTTATTTTCTAAATCATAATATTGTTATCTAAACATCAGGCAATCATTACAAGCTATATCTAATTTGAATGCTTTAAAATGTGTAATTTTCATATCTGTAGACTAATATGTTATAATTATTAAATTGTGCAACAGATGTTTAGTAATTTGTGGAAAAAGACATCATTAAGAGTCCTAGTCATAAACAGGCACGTGCCCCATTAAATGCTTTGAGACCCGATTTACTTCATATACTGTACAAGTAGGCATGGGCCGGTTTAAGATTCTGATGGTATGATAACCTTGGATAAAATGTCATGGTTTCACGGTATTGAGATGACTGCTCTAAAATATCTTCTTTTTAAATGTCTGGGTAAAAAAAACAGTTTCTCCCTTTGAAAACAATATATTTTATTTTGAGAAACATTAAAATTATTTTGGAACAGTAAACATGTCAGGCTAAATAATTCAAATAAATCTGCTGTCTTCATTTGTTTCAAAAACACAGATTTCTTTACTATTTAAAACAGTGTCTTTAGATAGCTTTTCTGCTGGAGATACTGTTGTCCTAAAAAAATTATCTTGTTATAACAAGATATTATGTTGTTATAATGACGTATGTCATTAATAACATGGTTAATAACATGTCATGGTTAATAACATGTCATTAATAACATGGGGGGGGGGTTTGTAAAATGCTAATTGTATGTACTGTATGTACATTTAGCTACTACTAATTGTATGTAATATATTACTGTATAGGGCGCCACGGTGGCGTAGTGAGTAGCAGGTTCGCCTCACAGCAAGAAGGTCGCTGGTTTGAGTCCCGGCTGGGTCAGTTGGCATTTCTGTGTGGAGTTTGCATGTTGTCTTCGTGGTTGCGTGGGGTTTCCTCCGGGTGCTCTGGTTTTCCCCACAAGTCCAAAGACATGTGGTATAGGTGAATTGGGTAGGCTAAATTGTCCGTATTGTATGAGTTTGTATGAGTGTGTATGGATGTTTTCCCAGATATGGGTTGCGGCTGGAAGAGCATCCGCTGTGTGAAACATATGCTGGATAAGTTGCCGGTTCATTCTGCTGTGGCAACCCCAGATTAATAAAGGGACTAAGCCGAAAAGAAAACGAATGATTGAATAATAGGAGATCAACTCCCCATGAATGTGTAGTTAACTAATGATCTAAGAGACCTTTAGCTTAGACAGGCTTGGCTACTGTGCAGTTGTAGATACATGGCAATAATTATTTTTTTAATTTAATGTTTTAGTTTTTAATTTAGCTTTAAATTTTTATTTTTTTTTTCTTAAGAAAGGTTTTGTTGAATAAAAAGAGCACGTATACAGCTATATTGCATGTTTTGACATATTTTTAACATTTGTGGCTAAGAAATAATAATTTATTTATTTTTTGGTGTGGTAAGAGATAAATTTGGTAAATCCTTAGTGTTAAGGCCTAAAAATTCCTGTGAAATAAAAACGAATTGCAGTGCGACACTATGAAACCACATGCACATTAAGCAAGTTCATACACACAAAAAGTTAAATCAATGAGGAGACATGTGGACATAACACAAAGTCTAAAGGCTAGTAATGTTGGAAAACTACTAACCACAGTGGCTTGTGATCAAAAAAGTTAATGTCAAGTCCTGGTGATAACCCTGGTGGTTTGCTCTGTTTTGTGGCAGTTCTGAAGAAGAGAGGCATTTCTACAGAAATAATCTGATTTTGGAAAGCCCTGCCGTGTCCTGTGAGGTGAAGGTAAGAAATGTGAGAATTAAATCCACACTTTCATCGCAGGCGTGCAAACTGATCTCTGGTGTGCCTCTACAGCTGCTGTCTCTCAGTGGCCGCTCCTCTGTGTCTGTCGCTCATGTGTGTGTGGGACTGGAGACGCTGAAGGACAGACAAGATGGGCTGAGAGTCAATCCAGGCATTGACCTCCAGCAAGTGCAGGCCATGATGGAGGAGATGGGCACCACCCTTTCACCGGGAGCACAAAATCTCTTGGAGCTTGTGCAGTGCCAGCAAAAGGTCTGGTCTCAGTCTCTTATCGCAGCATAATTACTGCTCTGAGCAGATTTAATAGGATTGATATTATACAAAATTTATAGATAAATAATAATAAAAAGATATGATGTTACATAATAAATAGTATTAGTTTTTCATATTACTTTATTACTGATTTCAGTAGTAAATTTAGTTGAAAAAGTAGAATAAAATTGTTTTAGGAGTAACAAGTTGAAGTGATTTAAGTTGATGATGATTGGGTTGATATCTGTCTAAAGCTACCCGCTTGTTAAAATAGATGAGTTTATAAAAGACTTTTTGAATTACATTTTTTATATCATTTGGACAAAATTGATTTAAATCTGAAATCAGTAGCTTTGGTATCTTTGTACTAAGTATGGCTGTTTTTTAAAAAAAAATTCTACAGAATCTCTTTAGCACAATGACCTA
The DNA here is from genome assembly GCA_903798035.1 of Danio albolineatus. Lineage (NCBI taxonomy): Eukaryota > Metazoa > Chordata > Actinopteri > Cypriniformes > Danionidae > Danio > Danio albolineatus. The sequence goes on from CAIGQQ010000153.1 coordinate 3,056,765, forward strand.
TTGTAATAAAATAATTTATTAGGATTGATGTGAGCTTTTCAAGTGTGAGTCCTAATGATCTATCTGTCTGTCTATTTATCTGTCTGTCTAGCAAAAACTGTTCCTTTTACAGACAGACAGACAGACAGACAGACAGACAGACCGACTGACCCAGACAGACAGACAGACAGACAGACAGACAGACAGACAGACAGACAG
>CAIGQQ010000153.1:3056972-3070454 GCA_903798035.1 Danio albolineatus
AGACAGACAGACAGACAGACAGACAGACAGACAGACAGACAGACAGATAGATAGATAGATAGATAGATAGATAGATAGGTAGATGATAGAAAGACAGATATGGCCCATTTCCACTGAGTGGTACGGTACGGGTCACTTTTATTAGATTTGTATTTCCACTGCTAACAGGGTACCCTTTGGTGGGTGTGGTGTATGACAAAGTTTCAGTTGACGTCATTCTTGCTTGAGGAAATGGGAAAGTAAAGCTCTACATGTCTTTCACATTAGGGCTGTGCGATAATACGATATTTAATCGTGGACGATAATAATTACTGCACGATCCACTTTTTCAGAAAAATCGTTGTATCGCCATACAGTATATAGTGCCGTGCTTCCGCAACATTCATTCTTCCATGACGGGCGCCTCACCTAAATTCATCCCGCCACGGCTACATTACAGCTTCTCATTCAAAACATTCACTCGTCTGTCGTTGTTTTTTTTTTTTCAATAGCGGGTTATAATCACACCAAAATGTATTAAAAGGTAAGTGAATTATAACAGCAGCAACTTTTGTGTAACCATAGTGCTGTGCGTCATTTGTTTAAACCTTTAAGGTTACATGCTGACAGGGCTGCGCGATGCGCGAGGCCAGCATACAGGCGCAGCTTTCAGTTAAGATGAACAGTTTCCATAAATATACTTTACAGATAAAGCTCTACGCTTCAGCATACAATGACTTTCTCTTGCTGGAGTTTATAGCTGCTTCACTTTACTTCGGGACGCATTAATGCCGCTCTGTAGGTTTATTGGAGACATTTGTAAATATTCATAGCAAATCTTATAAATGTTGGAGACATACGCGTTACATAAACGCACTAAATCACACTTCGGCAGCGTTTATTTGAGGGCGCAAGAAGTTGTGTGCACGAACGGAGGAAAAAGGCGTGCAAGCGGAGACCCGCATGCACGTATTACTGTACATAAATGCAATCTCGCCCCGTAAGACTGCGCTCACGACATTTGTCACTGAAATAACACGGACCGTAGTTGGCATGAAAAGCATCCCAAATGAGGGGCCAGAGATGACTTTCAATATAAGTGATGATGACACAACAGCAATTAAATGCACCGATTATAGATTTTGGTTGTATAATCATGTAGTCTAAAGAATAATCATGGTTTCATGGTTATCATGATTATTATGCATTTATTAAGTTCAAAACACTACTAGTTTTGTTAACTTTGTTAAAAAAAAGCCATTTACATTGTTGAAGGTGTTGCTGAGGATCTGTCTAATAAATATTTGTTAGATTTGTTAAGTGTTCATTTTGATGGTAATTGCAAGTCTTGTTGATTGTTCTTCCTTTGCAGAATAGTATATTTTAATATTGGGACATTAGTTTAGTTGTATTGTACCTGTGTAATTTGCAAAATAGTCTTTAAAAATCAACTTAAAAAAAGTATCGTGATAAAAATCGTGAATCGTGATTTTCCCAGAAAAGATCGTGATATGATATTTTTTCCATATCGCCCACCCCTAGTTCACATATCACATGAGAAGCACTTGTCACAAAACGGTTGCTTTATACACATAAATGTATGTATACATGTTCATTACTAGCCTTTCTATGAACATGATTTGATTAGAACTGCAGACATGTCAGATACTTGAGAACATTTGATTGGTCAGAAGTCTTGATGAGAAATTGAAGTATAAGGTGATTTATTTAGGTGGAAGTTTTGGAAATTTTGTCTGTTTTTGGAGCACACTAGCTTTTAGATATCCTTATCGGACTAACATCTATTAAACCTTATTTTCACAAGACCTCTTAATTGTATTAAGTTAGTCAAATGTATTATATTTATTATATCTTTTTTTTACACAATGTCAAGTTTTTGGACAATAGCCTCTTTGGTTGGAAAAAGCCAGCACACAGCTTTATCACAACTGAACAATCACTCTTTGTCTGTCGTGTCCAGAATAAATCAGACATGCTGAATGGTTTCATTCCCCTGCTCATGGGCGGAGGGGCTTTGAGCTGTCTGTCAAGAGGAGGTGGGGCTTCCAGTGCTGTAGGGGCGGAGTCAGGCCCAAATCCACCCTCTGGCCTCGAGCAACTTCTGTCCGTCAGCAACCAGAACCAGATACCCACTGCCATGTCTGCCCTGCTAAACTCGGAGTCAGGCACGGTCAGCCCAGACTTGCTTCCAATGCTGCAGAGCGTATGCGGTCAGGTCACACAGCTTCGTCTGGAGGAAGCTACATCTCCAGAGAGGAAGAAGAACGGAGAGCGGTAAGTGTGAGTCATCTGTGGTTTTGAGTAAACAGAAGTTCACTGATGTGTAGTTGTGGTAACCAGCTCATAATGACAACAGTGTGAGTACTGTTAATATGAGGAATAGTGCCGATAAACACATGACGTTTTTAAGCTGTTAAGGTGAAAGGGGTTAAAAATTGTAAATATTAATATTCCTCAAGATTTTAAAATCTCTTTGTATATATCCTGTATATTAAAGGTGCTGTATGTGAGTATTTGACTCTTCTAAAGCATTAAAATACCATAATATGTATGCAAGTATTTAAGAAACATGCCAGGTGAACATTCTTGTTTATCTGAAGAACAATGCTGGAGTCAGTTATTCGGACACTTTCTATTTCGTTCTGTGGGAGAAAGACCAATATTTTTGTAGCTACATGAACCTGCTGCTTTACAAGTAACTCGTTTTTGGGTTCTTATGCATTTTTCAAAGTCAAATTTAGGCCCAATCCCAATTCTACTCCTTAGCCCTTCCCCTTAACCCTACCCCTTATTTTGCACGTTCACGTGAAGGGGTAGGGGATGTCCCAATTCTTTATAGCTTAAAGACGTAGGGCTGAGGGGAAGGGCTAGATACCCCTTGAAACAGAGATTTTCCAGGACCACACTCAAAACCAAGGGGTAGAAAATTTCCCAGAATACACCATCTACAACCATCTTGCACACGAAAGTCTAGAGATGCACAAATATATATATTTTTTGTCATTATTACAAATATTTACAAGAAACAAGCATATGTTTTAATACATTCATAACCGCGCTTATGTTTTACCGTCATGGTTTAAAATAAAATAAAAAAATAAAAACCGCTAAACTTCGCTATCAATAATCCATAATAATAACTCCTGTACAGCAGTCCCACACTATTCTGTCACTCAATGACACTCAAATACCCTGGATTGTAGTCTAGTGGCTGGGAATGAGCTTTTTACAGTGTCTGCTATAATGTTAATGTTGTTTTTGTGTGTTTACATAGATGAATATGGCCACGGTGTAAATGCACAGTTCAGTTACGAGCTTATTGCCACATTATATTGTAATGATAACATGATATACGCCTTCAGTGATTTCCTGAAGATAAATATCAAAGTAACGCAACTGGAATAACTACAGCAGTCGTGATTGTCAGCCTCATATGAAGCAAGAGATATGACATATGATGACGTGTGCAGGTGTTGTAGTGCTGTCCCATTTTCTTAGGGGAAAAATTTGAAGCCCTTCAGCTTCACACTCTGTTTCAAGGGCCAAGGGGAATGGGTCCAAAAATAGAATTGGGATTGTGCTTTAAGCAATTTTTAAGCGCTTTCCAGCTACTTTCTCAAACTTTTCAAGCACTTTGAATGGATCAGTTTAATAAGCACAATGTTTTGATTTGTTCATGAAACCTTCAATATTATGCATCTCATTTCCTTCCTTTAAAGTATCTCACCGTGTGCCATACTGTTTTGTATTACAGTGAAGGTCATATCTGCTGTGGAGGGTTTGAGAAGATTCTGGAGACGGTTGTGGAGAAGAGAATGGATGAGATGGAGAGAAGATTAAAGGAACATCTGGACCTGCGTCTGGACGCTCTTCAGCAGAGACTGGAGATCACACTTCAGCAGGCACTGTCACATAAACAACACCAGTGAACACCATCACTACTAACATCAACACTTTTAGCAAGAACTCAACCAGAGCTTTTGCTTCAGTGACAAGCATATTATTCTAGAAAGGTAAATAAAAGCAGAATTCATCTCAGCTATGCCTTTATGATAAAGATGGTTTTAACATTTTTTGGCCAGCGGTCTCTCCTGCTTTAGGTGGAAATGCTTAACAGTTTAAGAAAACAGTTGCTGGTTTTCAATGATTCAATCCTAAGACACTGTACTTACCTGGTTTTGCATGGTAATTAACAGTTTGACTTGTCGGTTGACTAACTTAAGTCCAAAAAATTGTATCAGCTGATTGTGACGCATCACAATTACTCATGGAACTCTTGTGAATAACAGTCGATATTACAGGTATTAAATTATTTTATCCAATAGATACAACTCATGCTGCTAAAAGAAGTATTTTTTTTCTGTTATTCTGACTATTACTAAAAAACTGTGTTTTCACAGTTTGGTACAAATGCTAATAACAGCTGATTTAGAAGTTGTATTAAAAACGGTTGCACTGACGTCATCAAATATTGAGTATTTGTTACTGTAAATGATCTTTGTGTAAATGATGTTTACATGTTGGGGAACTAAGGACAAGAACAATAACATTAAACTGCTGTTTATACTAAATAATAATGTTGCACTTTTATTATGTTAGTTTTTCATGTTTCTGTTTTATCAAAGAACACTTTCATGCCATCCGTTATGAAATAAAACAACCAAAATACATGGTTATTGTGTTTTAACCTTATAACCATAAATTTAACCAGTGCAAACAAAAACACTTTTTATTATAAACAATCCATGTTAATGTCTGAATTATAGTTTATTCAGAATCAAACATACACCCTTTCAAATAACTGCTCTTGACAGCGCTTGCAAGCATGCGTACCTGACACTAGGTGTGCTAGTGCAGTGATATTATTGAGTAATATGAAAATAGTCATATGATTTATTCACAAAACAGTTTGTAAAGCAATATTTATTGTCTTTTAGTAGATGTATTATATGAGAGACTTGCTTTGTTTACAAAAATCTCTCAAAATTTGTATCTAAAAATCTCAAAGGCAGGTGCTCAATCAAGAATATACTCAGTAGCAAAAAATCTAAAGAGAATCGTCACGCTGCCACTTTAGCTCTCAAAATCCTTTAATGTCACATCGTTTCGACCTACATGGTCTTCATCAGGTAAAAAGTTGTGACATTAAAGGATTTTTGAGAGCTAAAGTGGCAGTGTGCCGATTCTCTTTTGATTTTTTAAGACTTGCTTTGTTTACCAAATAAAGTTGATCTAATTGGATTTGCATTGTAAATATTAAATACAAGTTAATAAGGTATTATTTTTTAATTTCATATATTAAGGTTTTAGTTACAATACTCCTAAAATCATTCCGCATAAATCAGCAGATTTTTAACAAAATTCTCAGCAGAAATAGCAAAAAGTGTCCGCAGATTCTGTCTGGCCCTAGTTATGAGCTATAAACCGGCTTTACACTCATTTAAACTGACGTTGTCAATGTCTTTTTCACTTAAGTACTCATCAGTGTCGTCATTTTATGGCATACTTCAAAAAACGAAGATGATTTAGTAGTCAAAAATGTTTTATTTTTATTTTTTAAATAAGTTGCTCTTACACTTCATATTTCTCTGATTTTCATAGTGTTAAATCTGATACTTTTATTTACATTTTTTTATTATTGGAATATGCAAAAGGTTCACAAATTGGGATCATACAAATACAAAGAAAACGAAGCAACAACAAAAAAAACAACAATTCTTTGTTATAATGTTAATATAAATAATGTTTGTGTGTGTGTGTGCGTAAGGTAACTTGGTGGATAGGTCAGAGTACATACAAAAAGGACAATAACTGTCAACAAATGAAGCAAGTAACATGCATATAAATAAAACAGATACAGTATAAAGTAATCAGTCAGTGTTGTGGAGTGACAACATAGCTAGTAATGTAATGATAGTAATAATGACAGTAAAAAGAAAAGACAACAGTCATAACAACAACAACAACAACAACAACAATAATAATAATAATAATAATCACAAGTACTACACCAACTACTACTACTACAGAAAGTTGCTAATGTTACACTTACTACTGCTGTTACTACAGCCACAACCACGACCACCACCACCACTACTACTACTACTACTACTACAATGTCTACTACTACTGATACTAATACAATGACAACTACTACTGATACTACTACAACATCTACTACTACTTCTGATACTACTACAGCAGTGACTGCAACTACAACATTAACATCGACAATATCTACTACTTCTGATACTACTACTACTACTACTACTACAACATCTACTTCTCATACTACACAAATGTCATCTACTACTACAACTACTACTTTAACAATCCCAACTACAATCGCTACTACTAAAATTACTACTACAACAAAAGCAACTAAATAATGACAACAGTAGAAATACTTAAAATAATGATGATGAGGAGATAAAAGGAGGACAGGTCAAAACAGTAATAATAATAATGTAACAAAGGTAGAAGTAATACTATTAACGGTAATAGTGAGGTGGGGAGGTTGGAAAATCGAGGACAAATGATGATAATGATGATGATAAATAGAAGAAGAGGAGAGAAGAAATGGAAGAAAAGGAAAGGAAGAAAAGGGAGTAGAAAAATAAAGTGTAGCGGACAGAATAAAAAGAAAAAAACATTAATAATAAAAATATATTAATAATAAAAACACAAATTCTTCTTTATAATATTATTCTTACCTTTAAGCAATAATATTATGAATTATTATTATTAATAATAATAATAATTAATAATAATAATAAAAAGAATGAAAGATCAAGAGGTGGACAGATATGCGTGAATTCCGGTACTTTTACCATAAACGACATATAAACCATGTGTTGTAAAATGCAAAACATGCTAGTGTGTTAACTAGCGACATTAGGAGTTAAGAAATGCAATCCAAGTTTTCTTTCTTTGTGGGGCAGTAAATGGGTTAAAGTTGGCATGAAACTAAATTTGCGACTGCCTTTTCTTTATTGTGACATGTATCCAAGTGACGCAGTTTCTCAACCGGAAAAAGATGAAGGGCGAGACTTGATTTTGTCCACTGGAAATTCATTGTTTTCTGTCGATCTGTAATGTGTGACTGACAGCTTCTGTATCAGTTCGAATAGACCGAATGTAATCTCATTAACCGTTCAATTCATAACTTCCTTAAAATAATCCTGAAATCTCCAATGGGAGTTGGTCTGGCATCTTTCGGGCACCTCGTCTTTTCTCAGCAGTTCATAAACTTAAAGTTGTCTCAGAGCCTGCATTGCAAAAACCACGTCTATTTCCCACAATCCTCTCTTGCATCCCATGAACATAACCTTGTGCTGTTTTTGGAAGTTGCCCATCAACCGTGAAGAAGTTACTCGGTCAGGAGCGGCCAAGAAAATACAGCTGAATCAACAAACTCTACACTAAAGGTAACTCCACATGAATCAATGGGGAAAATTAACCAAAAGTGCTCCAAATTGGCAGTTTTGACCTTTGTCAGTAGCTTTCCACTGACAATGCTGCTAGTTTGACCCGTGCCTTGTCATGTGGCACTACTCACGTTGACATGGCTGTCTTGTGTCTACACCACACTGGTGTTCAGTGGGCAGAGCAGTTAAAACAATGAGCTGTTGTTTTCTCATGACCAAGGAGAGACGTCCACTTCAGAAGGGGTTTTGTAACCACAGAGAAATGGGTCAGCAGTGGAGTTGCTGACGAACAGCGGCTGCTTTTGTGCAGACACCCACGCCAGTATCTCCAAACACCAGGCTCAAACCAGTCCAGATGATTCAACAAAAGGCATGCTGCTGCCACCCTCCATGCAGACGCTCATGTACTGACCTCAAGAGAACAGCGTTACAGTTTTTTCCAACTACTTACACACGTTTTCAAAACGGTGTCACCTTTTTTCCAAACTACACACAATTCTCAAAACTGCACACACAAAATGCATCACATTTCCTTCAAAATGTAGCACTGCATTCAAAATACCATGAACTTGTATCAGAATGAAGCATCTGCATCAAATGGCAGAGACTTCTTTCATAATATAACACTTTTGGATATAGCATGTCAACACTTTTGTTCTAAATCTTAAGCTCTTTGCTGTTATATCTACAATTCAATACAATGTTCTACAGTGACAGTCATATGCTGAGAGGGGGAACAGGTACACTGTAAACACCCATAGATATATACATTAGATGTCACCTACCCTGCTGTTGTCTATAAGTAGGAATGCGTCAATAGCAGGGTAGCGCTCCTTTGAAATGAATGTGGGACCAAGGTGCAGTGGAGGTCCCAGTGGTCACCAGTGGTGTAAAGTAACAAATTACAAATACTCAGACTACTGTAATTGAGTAGTTTTTTTCTCAGGAATTGTAATTTACTGAGTAGTTTTATAAATGTGTAATTTTACTTTCCTTTAAGTACATTTATAATGCAGTATCTGTACTTTTACTCCACTACTTTCCTTCAACCTGCAGTCACTACTTTATTTCTTTCTTGTCTATGATCATTGTCTTAAGTAGAAAAATCTGTCCTGTGATTCCTGTCCAATTAAATCACACATAGAAAGTAAATCACATCATACTGAACAACCTCAAGTCATGGGTGCTTTATAAATGCAGTAAACCTTTTGGAAACATTAAAAATGTCCAAGAAGATGTCCAAAATCTTTACACGCAATGATCCAGAGTTTTTTTATAGACTGCATGTCACTGAGGATGATGGATGTCGACTGTATGATGACTGAAATCAACAAACAGCCTTAAACAATCACTAAATGGAACAAATGAAGAATGGAAGGAAGGGCCAAATGAAAGGAAGGACCGAACAAGGAATGGAAGGAAATTGAAGAACCAAATAAATGAAGGAAGGATTTAAGGAAGGAAACAATGAACGAACAAATGAACAAAGGACCTAATGAAGAAAGAAACAAAAATATGAAAGAAAGAATGAGCGAACAATTGAAGGGAGGAAAGAAGGAAGGACCTAACGAATGAAGGAAGAATTCAAGGAAGGACTGAACAAACTAAGGAAGGAAGGAACGAACAAACACATAAATGAACAAAAGAACCTAATGTAGGAAGGAACAAAAATATGAACGAACGAACAAGTGAATGAAGGAAGGAGGGAACAAACTAATAATTGAAGGAAGGTTGGAAGGAACAAATAAAAATAGGAAGTTCCCTAAATACACTACATGTTGTTTGTGCAAGGATATGTAAATGTAACATACTGTAAACGCATCAACTTTTCACAGCGTTATACTCACTACTCACTACTCTTGAGTACTTTTAAAAGGGCTACTTTTTACTCATGCTCTGAGTAATATTTACTACAGATACTTTTACTCTACTTGCACTACATTTTTGGGCAAGTAATGGTACTTTTACTTGAGTATGATTTTTCAGTACTCTTTCCACCACTGGTGGTCACCCTGCTGAAAAAAACAGCTTAATCTAGCCTAGGCTGGTTTTAGCTGGTTGACCATCCTGGTTTTAGAGGGGTTTTGGCTATTTCCAGGCTGGTTTTCAGCTATTTCAGGCCTGGTCTTAGCTTATCAGGCTGAAACATGACCAGCTAAAACCAGCTGGTTCGTGAATACATTTTGAAATTGTGCATAAATAATGTATGCGCATAACTGAGTAGGTTAAACTTTCTATTCGATAAGAAAAAATGTGCATGAACTACGATGGAAACTCCTTTACAGCACAAATTCCAGTATGCGCATTAAAGAAGGTCATGTGATTTTGATATAAGAGATCATGTGATGATAAAAATGTGTGTGAATGGACAAACCAGCAGGCTGAGCACATGTTAAACATCTGAAATGTTGTTTTGCTCATTCTAAAATGCCTCAACTGTTTCAGTATTAGAGTTATAATATTATTTATGACCTCCAGAACTGTCAAGAGCGTCTCACGCCTTCAAACGCCACCACACGTTCATTACATGACGGCATCGTCTTCTAAGGCACAAGTTGTTGATTAAATAAGGGTGTGATTAATGCAGCATCTCCTACCACAGCAAATTCCGTTTTTACTGTTGATATTTGGCAGCAGTTAATCAGGAAGTGATGATTTTGTTCTCTTTCACTCGTTGGATGGAAACGCTGCTTTAATCACACGCTGCTTTATTTTATGCAATGTTCCAGTTTTGCGCATAAAGTTAATTCAAATTTTTGAATGGAAACCTGCAGTAGCTTGTGCTTTTCATGTGTAACACAACAATGATGGTGGCTCCAGCATGTTGCATTTCAGATGAGATGAGACACCACAGCGCACCATATCTTCACATTGTTTTCTATCTGCAGTGGACAGACAATGAATGGAACGCTGTTTAGAACTTTAAAAGACGTGGCACGATGCTGTGGCACTTCTCGTCCCGTGCGTGACCCTCTCCAAGTCTTTAAAGTCTCTCCGCGAGCGATCATACAGGTCTGGATACATCTGTACCAGCTCGACCCTATGATATGAGATACAAATCTTTCATACGTCATATGACCTTAGCGATTGCGTTATTGTCATGAACTATTGGTAGCTCAATGGTGTATCGAAGCCAAAACGACCTCCCCTAATAGATCCACTTTGGTGAGCTGTTTTGAACTGGGTGACCTAGTTTTGGCTGGAGTTTTGTTTGAAATTACGCCATTCGGTTTGTTTTTCAATTCCAACTGAATTATTCTGGAGACTTAATTCACCATTTACTCATCCTAGCGCGTCCATGTCCATGTACTTGCCAGAACATTAAATGATACGCAAATAAATGAAACTAAACTTAACCCAAAACACCTTTATTTTAGGGCGCCACGGTGGCGAAGTGAGTCGCACGATCGCCTCACAGCAAGAAGGTCGCTGGTTCGATCCCCGGCTGGGCCAGTTGGCATTTCTGTGTGGAGTTTGCATGTTCTCCCCGTGGTTGCGTGGGTCAAAAATGCTGGATAAGTTGGCGGTTCATTCCGCTGTGGCGACCCCGGATTAATAAAGGGACTAAGCCGAAAAGAAAATGAATGAATGAACCTTTATTTTACAACCCTTTTTTGTGTATTCATAATATTTACTCATAAGTCGCTACCGTTAACACTGTAAGTAGATGCATCCAAGTAGATGTATGTGCTTAAAATCCAATGCAAAGCAGCATTTCAAGTTTGTTCATAAATTCTGAACTTTTCAAAAATTCACTATACCTTAATATACCATGATTTTTATGCATGTATGCATACATCCATATGTAGCTACATAAACTATATTCGTATATGTTTTCTTGCCCTTAAAAGAGAGGTTGTACCATTTCAAATGTCAGTTTTGAAAATCAATGATCTAATAATTAAGTCACACATTTGGTAATAGTAGTCCCCACAGCGCTGAAGACAAATACTCATCATAATAACATTACATTTTCACTTGGTGTTTTAAAAAATGACCTAATTCTACTTGTGTCTCATATTTATATCTTATTTCATCTCTGCCCTGAGATCGACCTCAGATACAGGCAGTGTCCTTCAAGATCAACTGAAGCTGTGATAAAGAGGGAAAGAATGCAAACCGCCCTGTTTCTCCAGTCCAGAGCCTGAAGTCACCCTTCAAACACCAAAGGAAAACACTTACATAAAGTTGCTACACTTTATTTGAAGGTGACGTAGTTACAGTGTAACTGTTTACTTAATACTGAGTAATATTAATTAGTTGCATCTACTTAGGCATGGGACGATAACCGGTTTGGAGTTTTATTGTGGTTTGGAAAAGTCACGGTTGTTGTCAGTCTATTTTATTCATTTTTCAGAGCAACAGTATCTCCAGCAGCAAAGGAACATCCACATCAATAGCTACTGGTCAGCTCACTATTCAGTAAAAATGAAAAACTATGCGCTTACACGCAGCGGCCACTTTATTAGGTACACCTTACTAGTACTGGGTTGGACCCTCTTTTGCCTTCAGAACTGCCTTAATCATTAGTGGCATAGATTCAACAACGGCCTGGAAATATTCCTCAGAGGTTTTGATTCCTGTTGACATGGTAGCATCATGCCAGCAGATATGTCTGCTGTACATCCATGATGTGAATCTTCTGTTCCACCGCATCCCAAAGGTGCTCTACTGGATTGAGTTCTGGTGACTGTGGAGGTCATTTAAGTAAAGTGAACTTATTGTCATGTTTAAGAAACCAGTCTACTATGATTCACGCTTTGTGATGGTGCGTTATCCTGCTGGAAGTAGCCATAAGAAAATGGGTACACTGTGGTCAAAAAGAGATAGACATAGTCAGCTACAATACACAGACAGGCTGTGGCCTTCATGTTGTTAATTCCAAATTCTGACCCTACCATCCTAATGTTGCAGCAGAAATCGAGACTTATCAGAACAGACAACGTTTTCCAATCTTCTATTGTTCAAATTCGGTAAGCCTGTGTCAATTGTAGCCTTAGTTTCTTGTTCTTAGCTGACAGGAGTGGCACCCTGTCTTCTGCTGCTGTAGCCTATTTGCCTCAAGGTTGGACATGTTGTGCGTTTAGAGATGCTCTTCTGCATACCTTGGTTGTGAAGAATGGTTCTTTCAGATACTGTTGCCTTTCTATTAGCTCGAACCAGGCTGGCCATTCTCCCCTGACCATCAATAAGTCATTTGTGTCCACAGAAGGATCAGCAGTTTCTAAAATACCAGCCCGTCTGGCACCAACAACCATACCACGTTCAAAGTCACTTAAATCACCTTTTATCCCCATTCTGATGCTCGGTTTGAACTGCAGCAGATCGTCTTGACCAATTCTACATGCCTAAATGCATTGAGTTGCTGCCATGTGATTGGCTGATTAAAAATTTGCATTAACAAGCAGTTGGACAGATGTACCTAATAAAGTGAGTGTACAGTATATGCAACAACATGCAAGCGTGCTATAGATCTAAACCCTGCAGTGGCTCTCTTTATATCCAAAGAATATATATGAAGATATCCAAAGATGCCTTTTGAAGACATATAAATATGAATTTATATTTAAAGAAATCTGTTTTTAAAACTAACGATTTCTTTCAATTTTTTAGCCTGACAAGTTTACTGTTCCAAAATATTTTAAATGTTTCTTAAAATAAAATATATTGTGTTCAATGAGGGAAAAAAAGTTGTTGTTTTTTACCCAGACATTAAAAAGACCACATTTTGGGCTGTATTGCAATACCATGATTTTTATTTAATGTTATACCGTCATAATACTGGTCCATGCCTATGTGTGCTTTATATATTATATGTTTGGAGTTAAATATGGGTTAGGGTTATAGTTACATGTAACTATGCATGATTCATTGTAATTACTATAGTAAGTGCTTGTCTAACTACATCAACTTTAATTCAAGTGTTACCACAACAACCTCTATTTTAGCTGTTCATATGCAGTGGATTAGACTCAGAAATTCATATTGAGCACAATGTTATAATTAGCAACATTTTTATTGTGTTAATTAATACGTCTGTACATTTTGTCACCTT
>CAIGQQ010000153.1:3080590-3097157 GCA_903798035.1 Danio albolineatus
ATATATATATATATATATATATATATATATATATATATATATATATAGCCAGCTCAGGCTAATTTAAGTAGTATTTTTTCAGCTGGGTTTTGTGCCATCTCTTATCAGAATTGATTAAGCGCTTCTTTTTCGCTTTGAAATCTATTAGTCTTAAGGCCGATATATACTTCTGCGTCATGCGCAGACATATGGTCCTGCGCAGCCTTGCCGCAGTTAGCCCTCGTCATGGGCACCATTAGCATCTCATTCAAATATTTCAAACAAGAGTTCCAATAGTTTTCCTATTTAAAGCAAAACTATTTTAAAAAATTGAGTAAGATGCTAATGGTCTAATCCAATTCAATGATGTATGCTAAGCTAAATGTGTTCTCACCATACCCAAAGTTGGATTCAAAAATGGTACAAATGTTTAACTCTACACTCTCAGAAAAAAAAGGTACACGATGGTACAGATAACGTTCCTTGAGGAACAGTTTTGTACCTTTGTAAAAATTGTACCTTATATGGTACTGAAAAGACCTCTTATGATACTGTTCTGTGCCTTTTATGGTACAACTGAAATGAAGGTACACAATTGTTCTCATGTAAAAGGTACAGAAGTGTTCAACAACTCCTTCTTTATTACAGTATCTATGTAAATAAATATGACTGGAAAAGCAAAGTGATTTTTAGGAAGAATTTCCGTATTAAAACAAGAATCATCATTTAAAAGTATATGTTTAAAGATACTTATAAACATAAATTTTTTGTCCTATAATACAATAATACAAAACAACTGGTAAAACAGAAAACTAGGTATTGTAAACTAAACATTTAAGGCATTTTAATAAATGTTTGGTAAGCATTTTTAACAATGTTAAGGTACAAAGTGTCCTGTCACTGTGGTGGTACCTTTCACAAAGTATACAATACTGTATCTGCAGGTTTTTAAAAACAAAGGTACATTTTGGTTTCCCATGGTACAAATCATGACCTTAAAAGGTACAAATTTGTTTCTTTTCTTAAGGTACAATTCTGTCACATAAAAAGGTACTGCCCCAGTGACAAGGGTTTGTACCTTCTTTGGTACAACATTGTACCATTTTTTCTGAGAGTGTATGGGAGTTGTACAATATGCCTATTTAAAAAAATATATGAAGCTTTCCTATAAACAAAATTTTTAAAAAAATGCATGCAGAAAGTGAACTACCCAGCACTAAATTCTCATATCTATTTTCAAAAGGCTTCTTCTAAGATGGTATGCTGATGAATAAACAGAAAATGGCTTCATATATGAGAAAAGGCAAAAAAAAAAAAAAAAAAAAAAAAGAAGGACATTTGCTGTTCTAAGTTTGGATGATTGTGTTGTGTTTGGAAGTGTTCATTATGATTGATTTTTAGATTGAAGTGCTGACCCACACTTCTAAAAAAAATGTAACTACACGTCACAACGCCAAGTAGCGCAAGCTCTGAAAATGGTTGGTTTGGTAGTGGCGACGAGCGTGGTGGGTGCTAAGAGCTGTAAGCACAATAGAGCGAGTGTTTACAAGTGTTAAGTCCCGTGAAGGAGCTCCAGATAGACACTTGTTTTTGTGTTTACTTTATGAATAAAAATGTTGCACGTCTGCTGGTTCCTGCCTCTGAATGAGCGAGTTTTAGCTGCTTGTAGTGTTCAGAAAAAACAAAACACCCACGAAGAACTCGACAAAGGAACATAAAAATCTACTGCCAGCTAGCGTTTCGTAAGTGTTATTGCAGAGCAACAAAAACAGCATGCAGAAGTATGTGCATGAGTATGCGCATGGCATGTGCGGTGGATCACGCCGATCACTCGACGCAGAAGTATAAATCTGCTTCATACTACAATGATATTAAGTGTTGATTACTTCAGCTTATCCATGAACATGATTATTGCAGGATTATTTGTTGCAAATATGTGCCCTCTAGTAGTGAAAATGACATAGTGTGCCTTTAAAAATGCACTATAGTTGAAGATGATACAATAATAGACCATGGAAACGGTTTAAAAACATTACGTTCTTTAATTTCGCTTCTGAAACTGGCATCTGGCAAACACAGACACAGAAACATTTAATATTCAGAGATAAAAATCATTCTCTAATGGCCCACGATCCTTTTTCAAATAATGTCAAGTGTTAGATTTGAGCATAAAAATAAAAAAAGAAGAAAGTTGAATACAGACAACACCACTTTGTGATGCCTTGCTGATGTATACATAACGACACATTACAGGATTTGTTCCAAAACCTAGTCAGCCTTGCTGTCTACTACATACAGTACGCAGCAGCCCTCTAGGGTTGTTGTGTAACTGTACAAACATATACCTGGCTGATTTTGAACACACACAGTAAGCAAACTCCTCATAAGAGAATTATAATTTCTGTGGTTAGCCTACCTTGCTAAGCTAATAGCAAAATAGCATACAAGCTTCAACGCTAAGCTAATAGCAATATAGCACACACACATCTCCATGCTGGTAAAATAGCATCAAACTGAATAATTATACCTGTAAAACATTCTATTTCTGGAAAGGAGATGTTTCAGGGTATTTTACTCTTTGACTGTTGATTCATAACAGCAAAATTGTTGTAATTTAGTTTGCTTTTACAAGATAAAATTGGACAAAAATGGACAAAATGTTAATACAGTACAAATCATGTGCAAGTTATCTGTATTGTTCAGAGCACACCTGTTCATGTTTCGGGATTCCACTTAGTCATCTTTCGGGATGGATAAACTACAGCTTTTTTAGGCTTACTGTGGCATCTCTGTAGTTGTATTTATGCATGAATCAATCCTTTGAGCTTCATGTGTGAACAATAGCTCTTGTGTTTTATGCTTATCTGACCATATTTTACTTTGCCTTTGCTCCAGGTTTTCCCAATGATTCATTCTGGGAGGCATTTTAATAAAAACAAACATTATAATTCTGTTATTGATTACTCACCCTTTGCTTGTTCCAAACCTGTTTGACTTGCTTTCTGTTGAACAGAAAAGAAGATATTTTGAAGAAAGCTGGAAACATATAACCACTGACTTCCATAGTATTTATTCACAGATGTCAATGGTTACAGGATTTCAACTTTCATCAAAATACCTTCTTTGTGTTTAACAAAATAAAGAAACTCATGAAGGTTTGGAACCACTCGAGGGTGAGTAAATATGAGTAAACTTTTAGGCGAAACATACATTGCACACATAAACACACACACGTGTTGAATAAAACATTTATGTTTAATTCCACTGATTTATTTATTAATTTATTTATCTTTTGTTGGTACTTTTCAGTAACTTAAAATATACCTGCATTTGCAACCACACCGAATGGAATCATCCTGTTTATCACTATGTAAGAAGCTAACTAGGTTTTGTAACAGAAAAAAAATATATACATTTCCGAATATCAGCCCACCAAGCATTTTTCTGTTTAAAAGACATCAATTAGATGTCTAAACAAAGGCATCCTGGCTAAAGCAAGTCATCAAATTAGACATATTAGAAAGACTTTGCATTTGTATTCATTCAAATTTTAAACTGCTGTTAGAAAATCTATTAGATTTACACTGACAGCCCAAACTTAGCCTCGTATAAGCCAAGGTGTCACTGTTTAGACGTCTATTAGACGCCTTTTAAAGAAACATTCCACTTTTTTGGAAATAGGCAAATTTTTCCCTAAGGTTAATCCAGCTAATCTCCAGGGAGCAACTTTAGCTTAGCTTAGCATAAATCATTGAATCGCATTAGACCATTCAATTCAAATATTAGTGTCGATAATCTTTCTCTCTTTCTTAATCTAATTTGTGACATATTTGTAAGTTAGATGCTAACGGTCTAGGTGACATGGTGGCGCAGTAGGTAGTGCTGTCGCCTCACAGCAAGAAGGTCGCTGGTTCGAGCCTCGGCTGGGTCAGTTGGCATTTCTGTGTGGAGTTTGCATGTTCATCCCTTGTTCGCGTGGGTTTCCTCTGGGTGCTCCGGTTTCCCTCACAGTCCAAAGATATGTGGTACAGGTGAATTGGGTAAGCTAAAATGTCGGTAGTATATGTATGTGTGTGAATGAGAATGCATGGATGTTTCCCAGAGATGGGTTGGGACTGGAAGGGCATCCGCTGTGTAAAACAAATACTGAATAAGTTGGCGGTTCATTCCACTGTGGCGACCCCAGAATAATAAAGGGATTAAGCCGAAAAGAAAATGAATGAATGCTAACGGTCTAATCAAATTTAGTGATTTATGCTAAGCTAAAGTAAAAGTGCTTCCACCATACCCTTTACCTCAGTTGATTAAAAAAAATGGTAAAACTGTTTAACTCTCATTTGCATGAAAAAATTGAAGTGTTCCTTTAAACAACAACAACATAAAATGCTTGTAAAGAGTGTACTACCCAGCACTAAATTCTCATATCTATTTACAAAAGGCTTCTTCTAAGATGGTATGCTGATGAATAGACAGAAAATGGCTTCATATATGAGAAAAAGGCAAAAAAAAGGACATTTGCAGTTCTATGTTTGGATGATGGTTGGGTTTGGAAGTGTTCATTAGGATTGATTTCTAGATTGAGTGCGGCTCCAGACACACTCTCAGTAAAAGTCTGAGAACCAGCTCATGGTGAGCGTGAGGGTGGTCAAGGGTCGATCTCCTCAGGAATGATGGTAAGGATGATGTCTTCATTTCCGCGTCGTACCACTGCTCTCAGGCTCTCGTCTGTCTTGATGGCAGTGCTGACGTCACTGGCTGATGTGATCCTCTGACCGTTAATGCTAATTATGACGTCACTCTCCTTCAAACCGCCACTAGAAAACAAAGCAGGAAGCAGTTCAAACTGACCTGTTTTTAGGAGCGCCAAATGCTTTAGCTAAACTCTTTTATTGGCTTCACATTGGATTCCCCATACAAAACAGTATTAGGGTTAGTAACACTATAGTTTAAGTAACAATTCACACCATTTACTACTGGCTTTTTTACCTGCATATTATTAACATATAAACTGTTTATTAGCACTTATGTATGATATTATTTTACCCAATACCTAAACCCAACTAGCTTACTAACTAGTAAGAAGAAGCTAGTTTGTTGAGCTAAAGTCTTTTGTTAAAGGGTTGTTAATAGCACAAACTGTACATTAAAATAAAGAATGGCCTTAGGTTTTATTACATTATGGGGCTGATGTCATGTCATTATGATGTCATGTTGCAGTATATAAAGCTATTGAAAAATTAATTAACATTTGAGATTTCTCTAGATTTTTCTGAATGTATTTGCTTGGATTTAAGTGAAAGTTTGTTTTTGTTTATGTTGTTTTTAAGAAAATGGCAACTGGTCAGGGGTGCATTTCTGAAAACCACTGTTAGCCAACTAAGATTGCAAGTTGCAACGTTACAAACATAGTTTGTTGATTTGGCGTCTCCCAAATCCATCGTTCCTACAAACATTCGCAAATTGCGTCGTAAACTTGTACACTTGCAACTACACCTCTAGAGCTGTAGTTAGAAGCATAGTTCCGGGTTGTGTTCTATTTCCAGTTATCCCGCCAATGCCCTGTTCCTTTAGAACATTCCAACATTACACACACCAAAAAATTGTTGGGTATTGTTGACCGGTATGCGTTCCCTCTAAGAGTCAGTTGCGTCATGCAATGGTGCATTTGTTATTTACATGGTGGAAGTAGTAAGTGGAAAAACTGAATGCTTCACTAGTGAGAAAACAGATAAACAGAGCATCTGCAGCAGGAGGACAAAGAACGAGCCTCCTCCATTCTGCCTCTTTACATTAGTTTTAGGCCCAATCCCAATTCTATTTTTGTACCACTTCCCCATGGCCCTTGAAACAGAGTGTGAAGGGGAAGGGATTAAAATTGTACCCCTAAGAAATGGGACCGCACTACAGCACCTGCACACGTCATCATTTGTCATCGCAATCTTTTGCTTCCTATGAGATCGACGATCGTGACTGCTGTAGTTATTCCAGTTGAGTTATTTTTTTGGTATTTATCTTTAGGAAATGTCTGAGGCGTATTTCATGTTATCATAACGATATAATGTGGCAATAAGATCGTAACTACTGCGCATTTACACAGTGGCCATACTCATCTATGTAAACACACAAAAACAACATTAACATTATAGCAGACACTGTAAAAAGGTCATTCCCAGCCACTAGACTTTTCTGACAGGGTATTCGAGTGTCATCTAGTGACAGAATGTTGCAGGACTGCTATACAGGAGTTATTATTATGGACCATAGGTAGTGAAATTTACCGGGTTTTATTTTAGCGGTTTTATCAAAAGTATAACAGGAAAACACGAATGTGGTTATGAATGAATTAAAACATAATAATGTTAAAAAATACTAATTTGTGCATCTCCTGACTTTCGTGTGCAGCCATGCTGCTGTTATAGATGGTGTATTTTGGGAATTTTTTTTTTACCTTAGCGTGGTCCTGAGAAATCTCTGTTTCAAGGGGTATTTAGTCCTTCCCCTTAGCCCTACGCCTTCAAGCTAAAAAGAATTGGGACACCTCAACCCCTTCACATAAATGCGCAAAAACTAGGGGTAGGGATAAGGGGAAGGGCTAAGGGGTAGAATTGGGATCGGTGCTTACTCTACTTTACTCCTTTACTTTCGTAGATAAGGAAACGGTGTTGTACGCATTCCACGGAAGACGTCCATTAGCCTACATATTAAATTTAGCTTGGTAAGCACAACTATTTGTTACAAAACTATTTCTAAATTCAGTTGTAATTTCCAGCAAACGAATAAATGAACAATAATAATGAAAAGTGGTCAAAAAAACAATATCCAAATACACTTCCAAACACACTTCCTACTACACGCCCCGTTGCTGGAATCAGCTTCCAGAAATGATCAGATGTGCTCCAACATTAGGCACATTCAAATCAAGACTGAAAACACATCTGTTTAGCTGTGCCTTTACCTAATGAGCACTGTGCTCAGTCCAACAGATCACACTATTAGGTCTTTCTTTAAATCATTTTTATTATTGGTTTATATGTTTCTTTTATTCCTGTGACTGTAAAGCACTTTGAATTGTCACTGTGTATGAAATGTGCTATTTAAATAAACCTGCCTTGCCTTACCTCGCCCATTCATATACCCTATATGGTGATGCATGGTGCATGGCATCTCCAAAACCCAACAGGTGGACAAATCTAAACTTGTTTTTATTAAAACAAATATAAACATGCATAATACTTCTAATAATAACATTATACATATGCAAATGAAAAAACTAAAGAAAGTCCCCCGAGATAAGGCATGGAGGTAGTGGTTTTTATATTTATGTAGAAAATAATCCTTTTTGTAACATTTTAATGCTTTAATTTTTTTCATACAGTATATAAAGATATTTGTGTTTTGCTGTACATCCTGTGTGTATTAAGCAATGTGTAAGCATTTGGACCTGCATAGATGCATAACTACTGTAATGTGCTCTGCGGTGGCTTTTAGACAATAGCGTGGTCTATTTCAGTTCCTCAAAATGCCAACAATGCATCTTAACACACCTCCTTTTCAGACCAGCACACCCATAAGTCCACAAAGTGGTGCAAATGGATTTGCTATTTAAACAACGTGGCGCAAAAGGTGATAACTAGTCTTGCGCTGGTCTGAAAATAGTAACAAATGTGTATTATGTGTATGATGTATTCATCAATATTGCTTTATGTTCACATTTACATTCATCTATCACCCCTGGACTTTCTGTTAAACCCTATCATTTCTTGATATTGGTCATCTAAAAATGGTTAAAAGTTCCATTTTAGATATAGGTAACAGTATTACAGATCAACATGGAGAATCTCATTCTATATTTTGAATGTTATTTTTACTTTCTTGAAGGATCAACAGCAACCTCTAGTTCCTTAAATGTTCATGCTTTTATTCTCCGAGCACCATTTCCTCAGAACTGGCCATTTTGACACAGCTTAACATTTAATTCATGGCAATCTTCTGCAGATTTTCTAACCACAGACAGTTTTTTTCTTCCAAGAAAAATGAGTTAAATGCTGCTACACACAACATTAAACTGTTTAGTTCTAAATGGGCAACCCACAATGACAGGAAGTGGTCACTTATGGACTGGTCACATCATCATGCTACTCTCCAGTATGACTACTGGAGAGTAGATGTTCACCCACACACAATAAAATCTCAAAAGTTTATTTTAGATGCCAAACTTGAAATTGATGCTGCTTCAGCATGACTTTGACATGGTAGACATTTTTCCATGGAAATTATTGTTTTAGTAATGCCAATGCCGTTATTTAAGTATTATGTATTTTAAACATATTTAAAACTCATTATTACAAAGTGTAAAACAGAAAGAATTATGTTCTTGTGTGTGTGTGTGTGTTTTCAGCAGATTTCATCACTAACTGTTTTTGCTGCCATGTCATGGAAGCTATATGCTAGCCCTTTCAGTATGTATATAGCAGTGAACACTTAACAAAGCCCATAATCAGACCTGAGGTGATTATAGTCATAGTAGTTTGTGATGTTTTTCCAGCCACAATGTTGCAGAAATAAAACTTAAATTGTTTCTCAAACAGAAACTTTCTGTCACCAAAGTAAGGACAAAAACTCCTTTTAACATGGTATGGAAAGCTTTTAGCACGTCTCAGTACTGCACTGCATTTAATTGTGGCATTTCCTAGCACTACAAAGATCCATGTAAGTACTAATAAATAGATCTTTTATTAATATGTAATATACAATTCGGCTTTTGAAACAACTTTATGAAATTCCTCTATAATTATATTTTTGTTTATATATAATATGTCTTTTGAAAACCCTGGCTCACAGACATTCATTGAAATTTATACAATCACCCGAAAGCTGTACTGAAAGCATTCATACATCAGTTGAAAGCTGGAAATATTTGTCCAAAATACAACTATTAGACCTATCAAAACCTTAATGCTGAGAAAATCGGCTTTATATTTGTCCAAATCAAGTTCTTAGCAATGCATATTACTAATCATAAATTGAGTTTTCGGAAAGAAATTTTCTAAGTGTCTTCATGCAACATGATTTTTGATCAATAATTGAATGATTTTTGGTATGAAATAAAAATGACATTTGATTTATGAAAATTATCTCCCATATAATATACATTTGACTATTTGCCAAAAATATACTCAATATATAACTTATATATTAGCTGTGGTTTTTCATCCAGGGTCACATTTTATCCTTAATAATACACTTTATAATGTACACGAAAAACACATAAAAATACTGTGTGTGTATAATTTATTTGAAAAATACAATGTGGTGGGTGAAATGCTAGTATAAAAAAAAAAAGTAGTCATGACTTTAAATGTGTTCGACTTTATTTAAGCCATTATGTTAACTCATTGTCATGTTCACCAGCGATCGAGGACTGCAGAGATTGCTGGTGAATTACAATTCAATCATGAACTACAAATCCCTTCATTCTGCTACACATACACCAGGGTTCACTTCCATTGATCACACACACAGCTGAATCATGTCACTGTTGATTGCTTGAACCATTACACACCCTGCCTGCGTTTGTTGTTACTGAGATGTTTGTTTTTGTATGGTATGTTGTTCATGTGTTGGGGTCCTGTATCTTGCCTTAGTATCTTGTTTTGTTTATTATTGTTCTTTTGATACTTTGATTTTTGGATGTCTCGTTCTTTTTCTGTTATCTGCACGATTATTTCTTCATTAAATGCACTTGAATCCTACCTTTTTTTATTCGTCTCATCAACGTACTGTGACACTCATGAGAGAAAACTGAATTAATTGCCCGTTCTAGTATATATTTTGAGTGTACCTGTCAAAGATTACATGCGTTCAAGTGTTTTCTCTCCCTGGTACAGTATGTAGTCAGCTTGGTTCCCCTTTGTTTCTCTGCGTTTATTTGTTGGCTTGGTAGTTTATTAGCTGTTTTGTAAAGCGTGTCTGCATGTGATGGGCTACTCACACTTCAGCTGGTGTTTTGGGAATAACTTCAATGACGTAAGCACCAGAGGTGACATCAGGGAAATCATTTTTTCTCTGCTTTAGCTCCTTAGCAAGTCTATGAGAAACAGAGTCTTAGTTAGTACCGGCATAAATGCCATGTCTGTTTGCATTAATAATCAGCAATACAAGTTAAAAGGATCAGTTTGGACTGCTGACTCATTTCATTTAAACATTCCTCCATATTCACAAACTTACAACAGTGTACAGAAAGAAAACATGCACTGTATTGGAGACTCACGTTGGAGTTAATGTCATCATCCTCACACCGATATACTTCTTTTTTGTGGCTGTTTTTCCTGAAAAGCAATACAAGATATTGATACAAGTCTGAATCGTTTAGGAACTGATTAAGCAGCTAGCACCAGTGCAAACCTTAGATTGTTTACTGTTCCAAAACATTTTAAATGTTTCTCAAAGTAAAACATATTGTGTTCAAAGGGGAAAAAGTACCCAGGCATTTAAAAAGAATACATTTTAGAGCAGTAAATCACAATACCATGAAACTGATATTTTTATCTAAGGTTATCATTAGGGATATACTGATACCGATACCAGTATCGGGTCGATACTTGGTTGAAATACTCGTACTCGTTTCATAAATGAAGGGCTGATACCACGCACCAATACCACTCAACAGTAATTCACTACATGGATGTAATTTGTTTTCCTACCTGATGTTGTCCTACCTTCAATGTCTTAATGTATTAATTAATCTATTATATCTTAATAGCTTAGTCCTTATAAACAATCAGTTTATAAAATACATTATTAACTAATCTATAGCTGCTGAAGAAGAAACAGAATATGAAATATGATCGTTGCATAATGATAACAGCTAAACAAGCCCTCATTTTATATATAAACTATAAAAAATATATATATATATATATTTAAAAAATCTAAAGACTACAGGCCATGATATGATCTTGCTTTTGGTTATATCAATACCGACTTTGATCTCTCGTGCGCGCGCCATAGGGGTATCAACAATGTGTGTATATTTTTGGATTGGAAAAGCCTTCTGTTTAAGACAGTTGTGCTCATTATTGCTACAGGCAAAAAAAAAAACTCCTTTCAAATGAATTTTTTGTTTATTGAAACCATGTTTATTGAAACCAAATCTATGAAGTATCGGTATCGGCGAGTACACAAATGAAAATACTCGTACTCGTACTCGTTTGTAAAAAAGTGGTATCGGTGCATCCCTAGTTATCATACCATCAGAATCTTATACCGGTACTAATAAGCACTAATAAACTAATAAGTACTAATAAACAGCCAATAACCTAATAATAGGCAGGTAATAAGCCATTAGTTAATATAAAGAAATGGTACCTAAAATAAATTGTTACCAAAAATCTAGACCTACAGTTGAGGCTTTTGAGGGAGTTGAGAAACAGAACTTTACTGATCTTTCTTTGCTCAAACATTTTTTAAAATTAAAAATGTATGTCATAACAGGACCTATTCAGATGTTTCGAAGATTGAAATGTTGCTGCTGACCTTTAGCCTGCCTGTCGTGAGACTCAGCCAGGAACTGTCGGATCTTATCAGATGGAATGGCGAAGGATATTCCTGCGGTCACCTTCAGCGTGTTGATTCCTATCACTTCACCATCCTACAGCAACAGACACAAGAGTGAAGACACAAATGTAAACGTGAACTCACACATGTACACCGCACATCTGGATGCACAAATGTCTTCCTGTGACAATGTGATATTTCTGACATTAATCATTATGAATGCACACATGTGTTTGTGGTCACGGCTGACTCAACACTAAGTCTTAATGCCAACATATGTTCCTAGGCTAATAAAGAAATGCCTTAAACATAATTAAATGTAGAAACCCAGTTTTGACTGCATTTTGCTGCTCCTGTTAATTGCTTGCATGCGAGACTCGAGCTGGTTTTATTATTTGCACATGAGGAAGATACAAAAAGAGGAAAAATCTTACCAGATTAACCAGGGGCCCTCCAGAATTACCATACTGAAACACAGAAAGAGTAGGTTTATGACAAATGTGTCAATATGTTTGTTCCTCTTGATCAAAAGTACATATTAAAGTTTGTTGGGATGTTATTAAGTTACATTTAAGTTTAAATTTAGAGTAAAAGAAAGAAAGAAAGAAAGAAAGAAAGAAAGAAAGAAAGAAAGAAAGAAAGAAAGAAAGAAAGAAAGAAAGAAAGGAGTAATATATTTCTGGCATGTTTTAACTAAATAACCCAATTTAACACTGCTAGCATGAACAATTATGTTGCTAGCATGTTACTAACATGTTTTAATACACGCTCATACACACTCTTACACTACGGACAATTTAGCCTACCCAATTAACCTATACCACAAGTCTTTGGACTTATGGGGGAAACAGGAGCACCCAGAGGAAACCCACGCAACCATGGGGAGAACATGCAAACTCCACACAGAAATGCCAACTGACCTAGCCAGGGCTCGAACCAGCAACCTTCTTGCTGTGAGGCGAACGTGCTACTCACTACGCAAACGTGGCGCCCCTGTTTTAATACATGGCTAACATATTCTGGCTAACAAGCTACCAGAATTAATTACATGTCGAATCCATTTGTAACATGATGTATTACATATCCATCGTGTTTTAGCACATTATCATGTTTAGCATGTTGCTAATATGCTTTAACATTCTACAAATTAACATGCTGGATGCATATTTTTAACACGGTTAGCATTTGTGTATTACTATGTACCATAAAATACACTCATCGGCCACTTTATTAGGTTCACCTGTCCAACCACTTGTTAACGCAAATTTCTAGTCAAATACATGGCAGCAAGTCATGGTCAAGATGATCTGCTGCAGTTCAAACAGAGCATCAGAATGGGAAAGAAAAGCTATTAAGTAACTGAACGTGGTATGGTTGATGGTGCCAAACGGGCTGGTCTGAGTATTTCAGAAACTGCTGATCTACTAAGATTTTCATGTACAACCAACTGTAGGGTTTACAGAAAATCGTCAGCAAAAGAGAAAACATTCAGTGAGCGGCAGTTCTGTGGGTGCAAATGCCTTGTTGATGCCCGAGGTCAGAGGGTCTGATGAGTTTCCATTTCTGCTGCGACATTTGAATGGTAAGGTCAGAATTTGGCATCAACAACATGAAAGCATGGATTCTTCCGGTCTTGTATCAATGGTTCAGGCTGGTGGTGGTAGTGTAATGGTGTGAGGGATTTTTTCTTGGCACACTTTGGGCCCATTAATACCAACTGAGCATTGTGTCAATGCCACAGCCTACCTGAGTATTGTTGCTGACCATGTCCATCCCTATATTACCATACGATACCCATCTCCTGATGGCTACTTCCAGCAGGATAACGCGCCATGTCATAAAGCGCGAATCATCTCAGACTGGTTTCTTGAACATGACAATAAGTTCACTGTACTCAAATGGCCTCCACAGTCACCAGATCTCAATCCAATAGAGCATCTTTGGAATGTGGTGGAATGGGAGATCCGCATCATGGATGTGCAGCCGAAAATCTCTCAGGTATATTTCCAGCACCTTGTTGAATCTAGACCAATCTAGGCAGTTCTGAAGGCAAAAGGGGGTCCAACCCGGAACTTGTACGGTGTACCTAATAAAGTGGCTGGTGAGCATATATTCATGTTGTTAGGCTGTTTGAACAACTGGCTAACTGGTGTCATGTTTCAAGCGGGAATAAATATGTTACTAACATGTTATAACATGAATAACATTACGCTAACAAGTTTAAATAGCCTGATTTTACACCATTGTAGTGAATTAGCATGTCTTTAGCATGTTATGTCACTAACATTTCATTAACATGATTTAGCGCATAATATTACAGAATGGCTAAATGGTATATTGTGATGTTTGGGCTTACGTTGATGATGGCATCTGTCTGAATGTAGTCCATGTCAGAGTTGCGCAGTCCCAGCTCTTTGCCACCTCTCTGGGTGGTGCTGACGATGCCTGTGGTCACTGTGTTCTGAAGGGAGAACGGACTGCCGATCGCCACCACAAATTCACCTGGTCTCAGATCAGCTGACCGGCCCAACAACAACACAGGGAGCTTCATCTGCGATATCAAACAAAAAAGAATCTTTTAGGCAATAGATTTTTTAAAAATATAAATTTTACTACAACTTTATTTGCTAAATCACAATCTTTAACACATAAAACAATAGAAGGAACCCTGGTTTACCCACTTTGGAGAAATTGCTTGTTTTTATGTATGGGTTGTGCAATTTTCCTCAAGTGCTCTCTGATATGACAGTCTCAACCTAACCCCAAACCATAAAACCCACCAATAATGATTTCATCCCCATTCTGCACAGCTGGTCTGAGGTTCTTCTGGTCAGTATTTGGTTCACACCAAAGACGCAGCCTGACATTGTGGCTACCTTTATCTCTATGTGCTGAAATGATGCGGCATCATGCCCTGTACAGTGGTTTGCAATATCCAACGTTCATGGATGATCTTGCAGATAATGAAAGGCCTCAATGAGCCACATGTGGAAGCCACACACCTCTGCTGCTAAGACTAAAGCAGACCACAGCTTTCTGAGGTTGTGTCCTCCATGTTACTCCATAATTATGTTCCAATCATTTGAACATGCTCTACGTCTGAAGTACCCGTTGCAAGATTTGGGTATGTGATGATTTACTACCAATACAAAGACAGTATTACCAATACAGATACAAATTTAAAGGTAACACTTTATTTCGATGATCCATTTGAGTATTAGTAGACTGTCTGCTTAATATCTGTTGATACAGACATTCAACCGACATTTAACTGACTATAAGAAACTTTGCAAGTACATGTCAACTTACACTAACCCTACCCCTAACCCCAACCCAACAGTCTACTTATAATCTAATGAGAATTAGTTGCAATGTAACTTAAATTAAACAAACCATTGAAATAAAGTGTGACCAATTTAAACAGCTTTGACATTTTGTGGCACTTTCAAAGTAGCACGTCCAGTAGGAGGCTGTAAATACATGTTCATTTTCTTTATTTGTTATTTCTATAGTGCTTCGTACTATGCAAATCGCATCAAAGCAGATGTACAAAGAAAACAGGCAACCAAGCCAGCTCAAAATGTTAGTCTTGCCCACTCGGTCAGAATTTAATAATTTATTTAAAAGGATCTATTTGTGCATTGATTAAAATCTATTTGTTCAAACAATAAAAGCAATAAAGCAGGCATGTCCAAACTCAGTCCTGGAGGGCTGGTGTCCTGCAGATTTTAGCTCTAACTTGACTCAACACACCTGCAAGGATGTTTCTGGAAAGCCTAGTAAGAGCTTGATTAGCTATCCCAGGTGTGTCTAATTGGGGTTGGAACTAAACTTGGTCACACTTTATTTTGATGGTCGGTTTGTTGAATTTAAGTTACATTGCAACTAATTTTCATTAGAGTATAAGTACACTGTTAGGTTAGGGTTAGGGTTAGTGTAAGTGTAAGTTTGTTACGTTAATGTAAGTTTGTTACGTCAGAGTGGTGGTGTGACGAAGGCAAACGGAGGCGAGGATCCAAGTGCAGATTATTTATTGTAAAAAGCAGTATAGCAAAATCCAAAATCGTAGTCAAGAACAGGCATGAGATCAAAAGGCAGGCTGCAGGCGAGGAAAATCAAAAATACAAGGCTGTGGTCAAAAACACGGAATAAGACTGGAATAAAGAAAACACCGTTGCAAGCCACAAACAGATGATAATCTCGCTGCAAGGATAGTGAGTGTGTGTGCTGCTTTCGTAGTGAATGTAATCAGTCATGACGGTCCTCAGGTGGTGTGTATGCTATCAGTTGTGATATGACGCAGGAGTGCGTGTGTGTGCTTCATGAGTGGAGTTGTAGTCCTAAACATGGCTGGTCTGTAGTTCCCGGAAGTGTGAACCAGCGATCTCTGACAGAGGAGAGATCGCTGGTGATCGTGACAAAGTTGACGTGTACTTGCAATGTTTCTTATAGTCAGTTAAATGTCTGTTGAATGTCAGTATCAACAGCTATTAAATAGACAGTCAACTAATACTCAAATAGACCATCGAAATAAAGTGTTACCCTACACTTTGCAGTACACCAGCCCTCCAGGACTGAGTTTGGACACCCCTGCAATGAAGTAAAGGCCCGTGCCCATCAGAATTATTATTGCTTGTGCTTATAGTCAGCGTTTTCAAAATCATGTCCAAAACACTCCCTAATGTTAGACAATGCTTAATGAAAAACACACAGCAAATTCATTAGTGTTAAAATTCTGCTGTTGAAATTCTAAAGTTAGATAAAGATAAAATAACCCTCTCAGTGTTAGAAGCTGATTTGCCTCCTTGTCATACAGAGTTATATGTATCTAACGCTATTACAGTGTTGACTACTACATCCGGGAATTTATGCAGTAATATCCCTGGAGGATTTTTCCAGATGGCATTTTCTTCTGAGGAGCAATGAGAAGAAGCAACTAGTGGGTAAAAGTACTTAAAATGTTTGTATGTAGACATTTGACATCTAAACTAAATAAATATATATATATATATATATATATATATATATATAT
>CAIGQQ010000153.1:3106915-3117660 GCA_903798035.1 Danio albolineatus
TATCTATCTATCTATCTATCTATCTATCTATCTATCTATCTATCTATCTATCTATCTATCTATCTATCTATCTATCTATCTATCTATCTATCTATCTATCTACATATATACATATATACATATACAACAGTTCTATCAGGTTCTCGAATCTGATTGGCTGATAGCCATGGGACAACATAAATGTACAAAATAATGTTGTTTAGATTGCAACTATACAGTTTATTTATAAGCATAGTGCCTATTTTAAAATATTTATAATTTGAGAGATACAGCGCATTGGCATCCATCAGCCTGTCATTGAGCAGAGCAGAGACGGTTGACGTTGTGCATCCACAAAATGGCAACAGAGACTGCATAATAAGCCCTTAGAGGAGAAAAACTCAGCATATTTTCAAACTACAGCTGATGAAATCATTAATAAACTGATAAGTGGCATTCTAAGTCAATCTCTTTTGTATGTTGTAGTGCTGTATTTATATTATAGCAACGGTAGTGTGAGATGGTTGTGTGAGATGTGTGAGATGGTTCAGCTGCAGATGAATCAATGGCGGAAGAAAGTAGTCCCTTATGCAAAAGGGTTTTCAGACTCTCCGTGTTTGATTTTCTTTTTTATATACACGATTATGTTATCAAACTGTTGTATAATCGCAATATTACACGAGTAGCAGTGCGATATGGCTGAATATTGTCACTGGTGGGACACTAAGGCAATACACAGCTCCCATCAGTGCCGTCATACAGCCATGTCGCACTGCTACTAGTGTGGTATTGCTTTTTTACAAAAAAAAAACAAAAAAATGGGAACACTTGGAGTTACATTGTGTGAAGTGTTCTCTTATATTTACAAAATCATATACATATACAAAATCTTACTCATTTTATTCACTGTTTCTATATAAAATAAATTGTATTTATTCATATATAACCAGGAATGAAAATAAGTTTTTCCAGAGAACCTCTGGAATTTGGTTCGGTGCTCACCCTGCATGTATAAGAATGATAATAAATACTATGCAAATAATTATTATAAGTATTCAAATTTAAAATATAATGGTAATACTAATAATATTAATAATAGTAAAGCCCCGGTCAGATCACATGATTTTTATTGTCGTTTACGAAAGTCACTATGTCAGATTATGCGATTTTTTTTTTCTTGATAAAATCTTGACTTGTCGTAGGTAACAGATGTGCCAGACTACACGTTCCTTCACAATCAGTCATCCCGTGACGTCTACGACGAACATTATTTCCCAAAGCAGTGTTGTTATCATAACATTTCTTACCGCACAGTTGGATGGGCATAATCAAAAATAGAATTTGTATATGTCTCTTGGAAAAAATATATTTTTGAAATGAAAAGATATTCAGTTTCTGGCTCAGGCACGCTTGGCACTCACACTACAAGCGTACCGCGCCAAAGCCCAAGTGAACCGCTCAGGCACACCTCTTCCAACTGGGTCAGTGCCGGCCAATTGTACCGTGCCTGAGCCCAATTCAGAGCACTCACACTTCTCAAACGATCCGAGAAACGGGCCTGGGCACGGTTCGGATAGCATAGTGTGAGTACGCCCTTATGTGCTCCTATGGACTGTGTCACACACATAACGGAACTTGTCGTAAAGGACGAGAATTTTTTTTTTTACATGCTAGACTTTCTGCGTTGGTGTCGTGAAGTGTTGCAGTCATGGAATCTCTTGTGGTGAACTATGCCACATTACACGAGAAGACACAATTGAATCTTGTGTCACGATGCCTATTTGTCATTTACGAATCTCTATGACGCCGAAAATTGTGCCAAAATCGTGTGATCTGACCAGGGCTTAATAAGTATCTTTTCTCTCCATATGCACTAGACACTTTCTTATAATACTCCATGTTTCTGGCTAAACACTGAAAAATAAAACCTCTAAACTTTCTTAGAATTGCCATGGCTTCTATTGCTGCTCTCTGGTGATTTCTATCCTTTAATCCTCATTTGTTAGTTGATTTGGAAACAACAACTGCATAATTAAATGTATATAAAGAATAAATGCATTTTTTCTTATAAAGTGTGCTGTAACAGTTCTCTACTGCATATGTTTAGTTAAAGTTCTGTGTTGTGTTTTGGTTCTTGTTATTTGCTTCACTTTGTTTTGAGAAAGGGTGTCCAATTCTATCCTGAAGGTCAAATGTCACCCAGAGTTTAGTCCCAACCAGCTCCAACACACTTTCCTGGAAGTTTCTAGCTAGTCTGAAGATCTCAATGAGCTGATTGAGGTGTGTTTAATTAGGGTTGGAGCTGAACTCTGCGGGACACTGGTCATCCAGGAACAGGTTTGAGCGCCGCAGAGCTTGACCTTAACTACTACTTCTTAATTGTCTTTCTTACAAATTAGTCCCACAGTGTCTTGTTTTGTTCTTCCTCTAAAAATACTCCCTGTAGTCCTTTGTGTGTTTGTTCGTGTCCTTGATTTGTCTGTTACTAATACGATTGTTACATTTATTATAAAGGACTTGGTGACTTTCTGCATATAGTAGTTACATATAATATTAAGCATGCGATATTTATTCAAATTCTGAACATAGCCATATTATTTTATGTCTTTAATGGAGCTGACAAATAAATGTTTCTGGGTTTTGAAATCAACCCATTTGAGCTGGAACAACTATAGAAATTTCTCATCAATCAGCGAACTAAAACAATGTTCATTGATCGTCTTACTGGGCGATTTAATCAGCTTGCGTTGTCTGTTAGGGTGGAAGCGGATTTGACGACTATTTCATTAAATCCCTCTAATCTCTTTACAAGTGGATCATTGACATGAATTTAGAAAGATCTCTGAGAAAAGAAAATGAACTACTCCTGCCAGACCCATAGAGATGAATTATCCCAAATGATGATGAGCCAGACATTAAAAGACCATTTCCACAGGGCAAAACGACTGGCTTGATTTCAGACAAAAGTCTGTAAAACCTGAACTCATGTTTTGACTTTAAGTCTTACAGCTGACTCAGTCTGTTCAAGATGTTCTATCCATCAAAAAGTACTTATTGGGAATTCCAGTATGTCTAAATCCAAGTTTTCTTAGAAGTCTTATATTATGATTGTTTTGTTCTGGGTCAAATTGTCTCTGTAGCTGGAATGAATTCATATCATCAACACTTTTCTTGATTTCTTTTTACTATCTTAGGCTCCCAAAACGCAGGTATTTGCAAACCCATTGCTTTTTCTAAAAGGTTTTGCAGTTTATTCACATGCAAACACAATGTTGGTTCACTAAAACCAAAACATTTGAAAGCTCCTGTCACGGTGAAGGTTTTCAAAAACGCAGGGGTCTGTGTAGTGCAGGGGTGCTCAACCCTGTTCCTAGAGAGCCACCCTTTCACCCACCCTCAGATTTCAGTTGCAACCCATATCAAACACACCTGCCTGTAATTATCATGTGCTGTTCAGGTCCTAATTAATTGGTTCAGGTGTGTTTGACCAGGGTTGCAACTGAAATCTGCAGGAGGGTGGCTCTCCAGGAACAGGGTTGAGCACCCCTGGTGTAGTGGATGAAACGAAGTTTTGGCTTGTCATTGTGCTGCCATCGCCATGTTGACAGCAAACTGGGACCAATAATGTTTCCTTTTTTAGGCTTTTGATTGGCCAACATGACTTTACTGTTAAGAATATATTGCCACCTGTTGTTTGGCATACTCTTTGGCATACTCTTGACAGTGCTTCCAGAGTTTAAACAGTGGATAAGTATTTATACATCAAAATTATGTAGAACATTTGGAATTCACCTACTATAAACAATCAGATAGATATAGAACAGAATTGGAAATTCTATTCATTCATTCTTTAATTTTCCCTCTGCTAAGTCTCTATTCTAGTGGTTGCCACAGCGAAATCAACCGATAACTATTCAAGCATGTATTTTACACAGCGGGTGCCCTTCCAACTGCAACGCAGTACTGGGAACACCCATAAACTCTCATTCACAGATACACTACCGAATGTCTTTGGACTTGTGGGGGAAACTGGAGCACCCAGAGGAAACCCAAGCAAACATGGGGAGAGCATGCAAACTCCACACATAAATGCTCACTGCGCAACCCATCACTGGGAAACATCCATACACACATGCACTACAGACAATTTTTGAGGAACTAAAACCCTAAAAGGGGCGGTCACACTTTATTTTAATGGTCCGTTTGCTGAATTTAAGTTAATTGCAACTAATACTCATTAGATTATAAGTAGACTGTTAGGTTGGGGTTAGGGGTAGGTTAGTGTAAGTTGACATGTACTTGCAAAGTTTCTTATAGTCAGTTAAATGTCTGTTGAATGTCAGTATCAACAGATATTAAGCAGACAGTCTACTAATACTCAAATGGACCATCAAAATAAAGTGTTACCAAAGGGGCCGTCAAAATAAAGTGTTTTTATTTTGATTTTAAACAATCTGTTTTGTGTAGCATTCTGTTTTTGTTTGATTTCTTACACAGATTTTAAGTGAAGTGTATTCAAGTGAAACTAATTTAGAGAGGATCACGTGCTTGTGATTTACCACGGCAAGTCTCACATTAACTAAACATGATCTCCCAATCATATGATTCCCCATTTACTATAAATAGTTTCACTCCACAGTTATCTTTGTATGGAAGAAAACCCCCTTTCCTCCCCCTCCTTCTCCCTTACTTAGATCGGGGCGGCATGGCAGCCCAGTAGTTAGCACTGTTACCCCACAGCAACAACACTGCCAGCCCCGGACCTCGCCAGGCTGGTAGGTGTTTCTGTGCGGAGTTTGAATGTTCTCCCTGTGTTCGCGTGGGTTTCCCCTGGGTCCTCCGGTTTCCTCCCACCATCCAAAGACAGTTTAAGCAATTCAGGCACTTGTCTACCTCCCTTCCTCCTCAAGTGTTCCCTTAGCTACCCAACCGGAGAGACCTACCTAAGCTCAAGCTCCCCTCTCGCTCTACGAACGGAGGGGAGCCCTGGGCTCGAGGATTCCTTGAGCTCAGGGTTGTCTCCCAGGACAGCATGCCAAACAAGCTTATATTAATCACCAGCTAAGTGTGAACTCTTGAAATATAAATTCATACTTGCAGTCTCATTTAAAAATCTCTCAATATCATTTAATTCATTTAAATACTTAAAAATTAAATCAAGATGCGTACATTTTAAGTAAATCATTTAGAAATTTTCAAAGAGTTTGAAATTGAACTGAAATCAACCAGTGCATCCAATGAAAAGCAATAGAAAATCGATATTCATATATAGTTTGCAGTCGGTAACAGAATCACGCACAAAGCCTATAAAATATTCAGAGTTTCTTGGATCAAACTTAAATTTGGACCTAAGTTCTGTCTGGAATTTCCCTCCATTTGGAAAGTGCTGTTGGCAACATTCCTGTCTTAATATCTTGGAATTTATTTGAATACTTTTAAAATAAATGTTTAATATGAACTTTGCTTTGCTTCAGCGCCACAATGCAATGCTGACACTGTCACAACTTGCCTTATGTTCTTCTACTGTTTGTCTAAAAAGGTGTCATGAGTGGAAGTCTGACTTGGAGGACACGTCTTCTGAAATCTAGGTCAGTTTTTGAGGTTGGTGTTGGTTGAGGCTCTCAACGTCTTGCTCAGACACATCTCCTTGACTCATCAGAGCAAAGAAAGAGAGTCCTTCAATGTCTCGCTCTTGGCAACGAGGCACTCATACAAATGAGGGTAAACATTTCTTAGGTAAACTGCAGCTGAGTTTGTCTTTGAATTATTTTCACGTACGTACTTTTCCAGTGGTTAACGCATACCGCAAAACTAGTCCACAAACATTCCTGCTGGCAATTTTGCACTCAAATCCAATCGATGCCAGTTTAAAGACATACAAGGAGTCTTGGCATCCTTCAGGGCGTTTTGCAGACAAAGTCTGGCAGACATGCAGTCGTCATTCATCCCGGGTTGTTTCAGCACATATTTTAAAAGCGTTTGGTCTTGTTTTCCAAGAAAGCAGCCTTGCAGACTTCTTCCACGATGGGGCAAGACAGCTAAATTGGGTCAGACTCTTTATTGAAAAGACAAATATGTTCGCCATTAAAAAATTGCATGGAAAAAAGTAAGAAATGAATGATTTAAGGCAATGTTTTGGAAATGTCAATGTGAATTTATAAATATTTTATGTCTTTTGGGGTAAAATACCTAAAAGAAACTTCTGTTCTGTCTTTCATATTGTATCAGAATGATGCAAATACATGTTCTTAAATTTTAAGCGCTGTTAAAAGCTGAAATTTGACAATCCATTTTTGTTAGGTAGAGCCAAATTCAGACATTTCCAAACAGTGAGTTTGACCTACGTCAGACTGTCTGTGAATTTGGAATTTGATTTACAGTTGCTGAGAAACAGGAAGAGCCGGTCAAAGAATCCTGCTCTTTCTGGCAGAACACAGGAGTTTTAGAGAGGATGTTGAGAGCTCAGCTGGGATTGATTTGTTCTAAATAGAGGTTTTGCGTGCAGTACACATGAATCTATATCATGTGTCCTCTGACTAAACACTTTTCAAAACAACTGAATTATTTACAGCATAGCTTTCTCATCCAATATGTGTTTATGGTTGGAGACTGGAACAGGACAGGATATTGCGTTGTTGTTTTTTTGCCATTTATAACTAAATGAATCATTGAAGCCAAGATAAAATCTCACTGATATCCTGAGATCATGTAGATTGCAGTGAGCAATGTGAATGCTTTTCTCATCATCTTTATGGGTGGCCTGAGACAACTTTTCAGCATTAAAGCAAGCAGGTTTACATGTTTTTAAATTTGTGGGCTATGCATAACATCCTCAGGATGTTTTCAGACTTTACACAAAGTTTACCCCAGACAGATTTAAGGACGCAATAAAATCAAAAGGTTTGTGGCAATTAGTCTGTTAGTGTAGGTACTAAAAAACTGGGCTGAGGGTAATCTTGTAAATTTCACAGAATGATAATTTTGACGTTAATGGGCTGTGAGCAAAATTGCAAGTAGACTGTATCTGCTGTCTGTGGTGGCTGATGGAAAATATTTTATTTAGGGCTGTTTCAATTTCAGTTTCAACAGTTTCAATATAAAAAGTAAAATTTTCTTATTTGCTTTATGCTATTAAGATCTAATAAAAAAATCCTTTGGAACACACTTTATGGTCAAAATAGCATGTTTTCATTTGTTAAAAATCTGAGCTATTCCATCATTTTATTTTGCTTTCATATAACTCTTCTGAAGATCAAATATTTGTATGGAGTTGTCTAAAAATAATATGAATTTTATGCAAAAATGCTTGAAATGACAACAGTTTAAATTAGGAGGAAATGCCATAAGTAGATTACAGAAAGAAACACAAAAGGACATTTTACTCGTTAACACTTAATTTTGGTGGTCCATTTGAATATTAGTAGACTGTCTGCTTAATATCTGTTGAAACTGACATTCAACAGACATTTAACTGACTATAAGAAACTCTGCAAGTACATGTCAACTTACACTAACCCCATCCTCAACCCTAACCCCAACCTAACAGTCTACTTATAATCTAATGAGAATTAGTTGCAATTAACTTAAATTCAACAAATGGAACATCAAAATAAAGTATGACCTTTTACTCTAATAGATTAGAGCTAAAAAAAGAATTTCCATGGGTGGCACAGTGGCTCAGTGGTTATCACTGTTGCCTCACAGCAAGGATGTCGCTGCTTGAGTAGATGACAGAAAGTTCATTTTAGTTTTGAATTCAATTTTTAATCTCTTCAAAATCATGTAATTTGATTTACTAAGGTTTGCGGTAGGCTGTTGCTGGCATATTTGGTATATTTTACAGGTAGCCAAAATAAAAGTAGTAATTCATTTTTTGTACTTAACATGCTGTTGCTGTAGGGGAAACGCAAAGAATAGAAAGCGAAGGGTAAAACATTCTCTCCATTTCAAGAAGGAGACCATTTACAACATATCGATTCCCATGTCACATTATTTTTAATTTGTGATGCTTTTTGCAGACTGCATTTGCCTCTGGGAAAATGAGCTGATGCATCTTTCTTTAAACTGCACATTGGCAGTAAAATCACCCACAGAACTTTGCACTCCTATCAGCACTTCCAAGTGAATTTTGATGTAAACACTAATTTATCTTGTTTAGCAAATTAGGTCTAATTTGGTTTTTGGGCTATTGTTATGATCTTTAAAAATTATATAAGTAATAATGCAATATACATTCTAAAAAAAAAAAAAAGTGCTAAATAGCACCAAAACTGGTTCTTTGGCTCGCAATGAGGGGGGAACCTTTTTTTGGTTATATACCTATTTTTAGGAAATATACCTTAGGAAAAATAGGTATATAGTACTTTTGTCAAATGGTGCTATATAGCACATATATTTTAAGGTGCTCTTAATGTTACTTTACCCTTTCCGCAAATAAAGCCAGCATAAGAGTTACGAGAATTAGCTATAAGAACAAGTGCTTACCAGTAGTAGTGGTACTATATAGCACCTTTATGGTGCTTTAAAGGTTCTTTACATAGTAAAAGTGCTACTGTATATAGCACCTTAACCACCTTAATAAACCACTGAAAAACCACTGAAAAACCTTTATGGTGCTTTAAAGGTTCTTTACACAGTAAAAGTGCTAAATAGCACCTCAACCACCGTAAAGAACCACTGAAGAACCACTTTTTTTTTAAGAGTGTAGGTGGTGGTGCAGTGGCCTTACCACAAGTAGGTCACTGAATTGAGTCGTGGCTGGACCAGTTAGCAATTCTGTGTGGAGTTTGCATGTTCTCTTCTTGTTCGCATGCATTTCCTCCAGGTGCTCCGGTTTCCCCCGCAAGTCCAAAGACATGTGGTATAGGTGAATTGGGTAAGCTAAATTGTCCGTAGTGCATGTGTGTGAATGAGTGTGTATGGATGTTTCCCAGTGATGGGTTGGAGCTGGAGGGGCATCCGATGTGTAAAACATATGCTGGATAATTATGGCGGTTCATTCCGCTGTGGTGACCCCAGATTAATAAAGGGACTAAGCCGAAAAGAAAATTAATGAATGTTATAAAAATTATATACAAATTTAAATTTCTATGTAACAAAATTTTGTATAGTTATTTTGGGTGCAATTAATGATTAATCTTTACCCAACACTATTGAGAAGTAAATCTGTAGCTGTATATCATTAGAGAATCTGTAGAGGGTTAGGTTTAAAGTTTGGAGAAAAAGCTATTGCACTTGCAATGATACTTGTCTGTTGGTGAACAATTAAAATACAGTCAAACATAATACAAACACGAACAGTCAACTAGTTTACAGCATGTTCAAAGTTACTTGCAGTCAGTCGAATGTCTAAAGCAGTGGTGCTCAATCCTGGAGATCTACCTTCCTGCTGAG
Source organism: Danio albolineatus (assembly GCA_903798035.1). Classification (NCBI taxonomy): domain Eukaryota; kingdom Metazoa; phylum Chordata; class Actinopteri; order Cypriniformes; family Danionidae; genus Danio; species Danio albolineatus. The sequence continues at coordinate 3,116,288 of CAIGQQ010000153.1, forward strand.
TTCAGCTCCAACCCTGATCAAACACACCTGGATCAATTAATCAGGACCTGAACAGCACTGGATAATTACAGGCAGGTGTGTTTGAAATGGATTGTAAGTGAAATCTGCAGGATGGTAGATCTCCAGGAACAGGGTTGGTCACCCCTGGACTAAAGGGACCATCAAAACAGGTTAAAATGATTTTATGACATAGGCCCAATTATCAATAAGGAAGTCTGTAATTACTTTATTAAATGATGTAACATTTTTTAGCCAGTTTCAGTGAATTGACATAGAAAAACAGCATTAGTCACCTTTTTAATAGTTATAGTGCCACATTTCAGCAGACCAAATTTTACAATCACGTGGTGCACGAGCATGCCTATATTCATGATGATCAGAGAATATAACAGGCTTTATTGTAATATTTGGCGATGCCCATTTTGTAAATAACCTTATTATAGCTGTTCGAAGGCACATGTTCAATTTGTTCATATAACTATTAATAAAGACAGTCCAGAGATTACCAGAACACTTGTTTTATTGAGGTTGAGCAAAAAACTCAATAGGACAATTATAGACAATAGAATAGTCAATTTCTTTCAAATTCCTCCCAGACTTCTAGGACCATGGGTCAAACATGATTATCGGCCTCCAAAGACCTGTCTAATAGGTGATCAAAATTCATTGGCCAATGTCATCTATGTTTTTTTAGATAAGCCAATGTCCTTATAAACCATCTTGCCACTGATGGTTGGTCAGTCAGTAAGGTTGTTTCATTAATTCATTTTTTTTCAGCTTAATCCCTTGTTTATCAGAGGTTGCCACAGCAGAATGAACCGCCAACTATTCTAGCATATCTTTTACGCATGGGATGCCCTTCCTGTAGCAACGCATTACTGAAAAACAGCCACACACTCTCGCATTCACATGCTCATACACTACGGCCAAATTTGTTTACCCAATTCACCTTGCAAACGCCACACAGAAACGCCAACTGACCTAGCCAGGACTCGATCAAGCAACATTTTTGCTGCGAGGCCACAGTGCTAACCCATGAACCACCATGCCACTCCTAATTGGTTGTACGATTATAGGCATTTTCTAATTTTTTCTACGTTATAGTGCCACAATGTGCCCAATGTCTGCAAGTTTTGTACTGTGACCTCAAATTGACCTCTTCATATGTGTAACAAGGTGTAGATCCAGTGTGTAGCACAATGACATTCTAGATCAGGTCCAATTTGTGGGCATGCATGTACAAGCAGTTGTTGCTAGAATTAAGAATTATTTGTATAATTTATTAAATGACCCATTATAATGTGGGTTATTAACAGCTACAGTCAGTGCCACTTTTTATTTATTAATATATATATATATATATATATATATAT
>CAIGQQ010000153.1:3128929-3141890 GCA_903798035.1 Danio albolineatus
TATATATATATATATATATATACAGGGAGTGCAGAATTATTAGGCAATAATTTTTTAATTCTCGAGATTTTTTAATTCTTCACTTTCGCCAATTGGTGAACTTTTTTCCTTGCCACTGTCGCCACTGGCTTGTATAGTTCGGGACTTGTAGAGCTATGCATCGATGGATTACTCTTCAGTGTTTGAACTCTCAGCAGTGAATATTAAACTACACTGAACTGAACTAAAATGAACTTCAACACTGAAAACTGGACTGACACTGTTTCAATTTACTATAATCCATGTAAAGCTGCTTTGACACAATCTACATTGTAAAAGCGCAATACAAATAAAGATGAATTGAATTAATCATAGACAAAAGACCCAGGTAAAAAGGCAATTAATGATTATTTTCTCTACCTTATAGCATTCTAGTTAGGACTTGTTTGAAGTGTGATCAATGTTTTCGCTAGTTGTAGATGTAATTGGAAGAAACTTGTAATATTTGAATGATAATTTTGGCAAATTGAATGAAATGACTCGGAAAAAGATTTGTTCATCTTGACATAGAGACTCAAAAGTCAGAGTCAGTAAAATGATCCGAACTTCCAATCATTAAATCAATAAACCATTGGTTAAATTTCCACATTACTCCAAAAACTAATGGCCAATATAAATACAATTGTGCACATGTGGAAAGAGTCATCTGACTTTAATGATCAAGGGCTATAATAAAGAATAAGTGCTTGTAAGTGTAATAAAAGTGACAGGAAAACAGTCCAGAAAGTTGAAATCATTCATTTCAAGCTAGACCTGACTAAGATGTCCTTTGGGAGACGTGAGATGATTGATTAATGGAGTGTGGTATTCAAGATGCATACTTGCGGAATAACTCAATGTGAACCACAGCTGGAGCGATCTTCTCCACCACATCAGCGATGAAGTTATATCTGTGCCGGAGACTATCTGGATTCTCCTCATGGCCTGGAGAACACATGGCAAACACAGACACCATTATACCAGGGTTGGAAATTAGCAGGGGTTTGGGAACCAAAATGTTCCCACATAGTCAAGATAAGGAGGCAATTAAACAATTCAACTAAATCTATTACAGCTCTACAGATTAAAAGGAACATCTGCACCCTTTGCATCAGATTTTTATTTGTGTGTGTGTTGTATTTTTTTTTAAGCAACAATTAAGCATGCATTCATGTGTTTGGGTGAAGCAAGTCGGTGATTTACTTTTAAGGTGATGGAAAATAAATAGGCATATACTTTATTGTAGTTGCACAAAAAATAGCAATACAATTCTAAATATTTCAACACTTTTAGTGCATATGCTTCATCCATTGTGTTTTGAGATGTTTTCTCTCAGACACACCTCCATTTTTGGAAACGTTTGGCAATCATAACTATGATTTTATGGTGGCATTCAAGTCATTTTAAGTCATAAATACAATCTGTCCAACAGGACATGAACTTTAGAATAATCACCACTGAGAATGCTGTAGTTTTGAGCATTGCATACGTTCACTGACTGAATTTTGCAGTCTCATGTATTCATTGCTATTGTTACAATCAGGGCCGGACTAAGAACATATTGGTCCCTGGGGCTATAGAAGACTTACAAAAGAAGCATATTTTGCTACTATTATTATTACAATTAATTTGCTAATTAATATTATTACCAATTTATATATATATATATATATATATATATTTATATTTGATTATTAGAAATGTTTTCTATTTTACTAATGTAAGTGTACAAGTGTACAAAATTAATCACATAACATAATGTTAATATTTTAAATAGGTTTAAGCAAACAAACAAACAAAAACAAAAACATTTGCAATACTTCCTTAATGAGTGATTTGCAATACAGAATTTAAATAGGGCTATCTTTAATAACTTTACTTTGAACTTTAGTTGAGCAGAAATCCCAAAATATCTCTAAAAGCCATGCTTCTACTTTCCCATTTGGTTTTGAGTCAATCAATTACAGAACGTCAGCATGTTTTTGTTTTTTTCCTCAGATACTGTATACTGCCTGATGAAAGCCAGCACTAATATTTTATTGCCCTGGATTATTACTGTCGGTTTTCATTAAACGTGAAATTCATGAATGAAAAGTTTGCTTTCTAACTGGTTCACTCAGTTACATTATTTGAGTGGAGGATTGCGTGTGCACGTGGCTGAAACTGCAGTTCAGATACGAGTCCGTTATAGCCTTCAGCTTGATTCCGCCTATCCCGGCTTCTCTTACTGAAATTATGTTTGAATTTCATTTTTTGTTCTAGAGTGCACTAGGTTAGCCTACCTTTGACTGGACTGTTCCCGTGGTAGAACTACAGCCACTCCGAGTGATAGTTTAGCAGTGTCACTCTTTTTAAACAGCAGCAGGCCAAAAGGAATTCTTCACATTATCGGCCCCACCTAGTCCTTATGTTAATCCGGCCCTGGTTACAATACTATTATATATTGAGAACAATTTTTGATTTTACATTACAATTGCAGAAACGTATACACATTCACAGATTGGATAGAAGTTAATCAACGAGTAACCATAGAAACAAACCAGCAATAGGAAACAAGTAATAAACACACAACAGAACATAGAATTGATGTCAAAACTGAAATGATTGTGAAATTGTGAAAGTTGTCCTTTTGAAGGTTAAAAAGACTTTTATATATGCTTGGTTTTTGTGAAGTTTATTTATAAACTAATTTCGAGAGGATCACGTGCTTATGATTGCTTGTGGCTGGTGCTGCATTACACAACTTATGATTCACCAATCAGACGATTCCTATAAGCCACTATAAATACCCTAAGTTCCATATCACAGCCATCTTCGTTTTTAAGAATCCTCCTTCCACCCCTACTCATCCTCCTTTCCTAGATGGGTGGCACGGTGGCCCAGTAGTTAGCACTGTTGCCTCACAGCAAGAATGTCACTGGTTCTAGTCCTTACCAAGCCAGCTGATGTTTCTGAAGTTTACCTGTTCTCCCTGTGCTCAGGCTGGTTTCCCCTGGGTTCCCCGGTTTCCTCCCACCATCCAAAAACATGCAACTCAAGTTAATTGACTAATTCAAATCGGCATCATAGACATGCTTCTAGTAAGTAGTTAAGCAATCACTAGCTTGTTTTGTTTATAAGCTACAACAGTAGGGGAGTACTCGAGATCTACCTGAGCTCAAACTCTCCTCTCACCTTGCAAACAGGAGGGAGCCCCAGGCTCAAGGACCTTATGAGCTCAGGTCTCTCTTCGGGGACGGCATGCCAAACAAGCTTTATAATAAATCAGCAGCTCAGTGTGCACTCTTGAAATGCCTTTTAGTTAACAGTTTAGTCGTCTGCAAGAGTAGCCTACAGTATATGACATTTTATGTTAAATTATCTTTAGATTATTCACAATGGGTACCATAAAGATTTTGCTTTAGAAATATTTATTTAGTAAATCAATAAAATACAGAAATCCTGTAGTTCCAGAAGCACTGTCAGAGTATGTTATGGTGAATTTCTGGTAACTGCACCTTTTAAATATTCACAACAAATAAGTAAATAAATGCATCTGAAACACAGATTTAAATTGTAAATGAGAAAAACACATTAGTGTGCTAGGCAAAGCTGAAACTAGCAAAGCTATGAAGTTTAGGAGTGTCCTGCAAGAAGACAACAGTCATGTAGAAAGTTTTAGTGTCATTATACCAAAATATTTTACTGCAGAATTCCATGATGGGTAAAACAGGACCACATAGCTTTTTTAGAGGCAGCTATTTCATAAGAACCCATGCATACAAACACAAACTGACCTAATATTGCTTACAAAAAAAAAAAACGGAATGTGATTCTTTGAGAAACATGGGTTGACTTGTCTAGAGAATGATCCATCCTTAAATTCAAGTGCTTATAAAACTTGAGTCAAACCTTTTATAACATGCACATGTAACACATTTCATCTTACATAACCTTCCTTTCACAACATCTGCATGCAAGCACATCTGCCCTACCCTTTTGAGCATGTTAGGTAGCACGCTATTTGTTTCCTCTCTGAGGATCTGTCTACAACTCCACTGTAAATATCCACTGTTGAAAAGCCCCAGTGATAAATAGCACCTTGACCCAGAACAGCAAACTTTTATGACCCTTTTTTTTATTTCTGGGAGGTTTTCAGCATTAATGAATGCTTGGGTTGTGAAAGCCAGCAATTACTGTAATGAAACGCACATGGGTAAAACGAAATCTCACCCTTGCCAAACCAAACACCACCTATTAGTGTGAAACTAAAGAATCATATACACCCTGCTGTCTTATGCAATTATGAATTATACCAAATGCTGAACTCTTCAGAAAAGAAAATTGAAATGTCACTTGAGAACATCTAGGAGAAGTGAAAATCCTCACCTTCTAAGCTGAAAATTGGTTGTAAGTAGAAATTATTATACTTTACTCTTGCAGAAACACATTACAAAAAAAAAAAAATTGTACGTAGGCTTATATAACTGATTGCCATTCCCTCCAGCACATCCCATCACGACTCTGGAATTTTGATAATGGAATTGTTTTTCCTCCCTCATAATATGGCTCCACATCTGTAGAGTCTAAAGCGAGAGAACATTTCGTATGCTACAGTATGTCATAGCTGGCACAAAATCTAACGTTTGTGAAACTCGCAAACGAGTCATGTTTTATGTGAGAAGTACAAATAATGATTCTATATGCTCCAGGGACACACGGAAAGGTCAGCAAATGGCCACACCAACATCTGCTGCTTTGTGAACTTTGTGAATCACAGATTTCGTAACACTTAATTAGAAAAATGTTATGTGTTAGGCACTGTGAGTTTAAACCCTACTTAACAAAGTTGCAAATGAGCGCCTAGCTGGAAAAACTAACTTATAATAGGAACATCTTTTGAAACACTGAGCAAGTGATACCTTGTAACGCTCACCTTGGCAGCTCACTATATTATTAGCTATGTTTTCATCCAAATTACAAATGAGCAAAACTGGATTACAGCACAAAACATTTGTGAATCAAGCACCATTTGGATCTAATGAGAACAAAACTGTCACTTCCTGATAATCTGGCCCCAACTATCGAAAAGAAAAATGGAATTTGCTGTGGTAGGAGAAGCCACTGTGGATCTTTTTCCTTATATAATAAATTACTTTAGGCCTAGAAGAAGACGAAACGCAATGTGTGTTCTGTGTGATTGCTTTTTGAGGATTCGTCCTCTTCTGAGGTAATTTATTAGGTCCCACTTTATATTAGTGGCCTCAACTAATATGTACTTACACCGAAATTAATAATTCATTACAATGTACTTATTGTGAAATGCATGTTTTTACATTGTACTTATGCTTGATTAAATACCTGCATGTAATTACATCTGTAATTAATTTCTGTAATTACATTTGTAAATACATTCTTGACCATCCCTCACACCTTAACCCACCCTTAAACCTTCTGATACCACCAAACTTGTCCTTAACCCTACCCCTATCCCAACTCAAGAGCACTATGTGTTCTCAAACACATTATGAGCACAGTTAGTACATTGCATTTATTTTTTGATGCAAGTACATAGTAGTTAAGGACACTTAATATAAAGTGGGACCAACATTCGCTTTCACTCAGACTACAATCATGTCATTATATGAGCTACAAATCCTGCCATGCACCTCATACACACCTGTTCTGGTTTTTCATTGATTACACCCACAGAGCTGGGAGCTACTTAAGGACTAATCAATCAGGCCCCGTTCACACTAATACGTCTTGGTTTTAAAATGCGGTTACGCCTGTTCACACTATCCCAGAGTTATCGGACCCTGAAAATGGAGTGTTTTGGAGACGCGAAAGAGGTCATTTTCATTTTAAAATGCTGCTGCTCTGTGTCAGTGTGTATGGGGGAAACAGAGACATCTGAAAATGGATCTGATTGGGGCTTTTGCCTCAATATTAGGCTAGTGCACAAAGTTCAGTCTTGCACTTTTCATACTTCGTTCATAGTTCATACTTCGCAAGTTTGATATGGAAAACAAACTCCCAAGAACACATTGAGTAAATCTTCAAAAGGAGCAGTGTACTTTATAGCATCACCTTGGCTACGTTGTTTCACTATCTTAAAAATAAAATGAAAACATGATATAAAGAACTGTGTATTTTCGTTTTGATTTTAACTTAACAGACACGAAAAACGCTGAGGCTTCATGTAGCTACATATTTATATGCCCGTCATCTTCACTGTATGTATATTTATAACACAACAGAGCCTATAACACAACTGCCTCCTTTCATTTTTTTCGAAAAATACAAAACATAGTCTGTCTCTTTTGCTGAATATCAGTTTTAATGATCAATAATGACCATTATAAAAGTATAAGGTTTATACGATATAGGCAAGCAATCAGTCAAATAGATAGAATCATGTACGCAGTTACACAAATTATTATATTAACTTATCTTTGCGCTCCACCAAGCTGCGTTACCTGAGAACAAGTAATAGATTCAAAAGACCAAAGAGTCATTAGATAGAGGCAAGATGAATTAAATATCACATTTAACAACTATAGTGAGAAGAAATCAATCGGAAGATCCTTGGTGAACTGCCCTACATGCGCTGCTCTCATCTGGACAGGTATGCTCAAAGCAACCGCTGACTACCTGGTGTTCAGACGTGCGCAGAACGCAACCTAAAGTACCTAAGTTGTCTGTGATGCTACATCATTTTTGAGAAGAATCTAAGTTGACTTTTTTTTTTTTTCATTTATAAATCCTTGTTTTCGGGATTTCCACTTGGAGGGTTTTTGTTAGGGTCCTACACAACTGCCCCTGGCTCAGTGGTTCACTCACCAGTCTCCACACCAGAGACCTGGGATCAAGACCCGACCTTGACATTTATAGTGTAGTCAATGTGTCATTTATTATCTGAACTTCAAGCAGAGTTGGTAATATTATAATTTAAAATTCCATGCAAATTCAAATAGAAAATCGGAGTCTTTGAAGGAGAAACACTGATCATCTGTATGAGCCAAAATGTTCACAATTCACTTCACTCCGCAAAGCTGCATTCATTTAATCAAACCACACAATCCATTCATCAAGTGTCACTTGATCATTCTGATATTAATTAGTAAAACAGTACACTCTCAGAAATAAAGGTACGCAAGCTGTCACTGGGGTGGTACCTTTTCAAAAGGAACACATTTGTACTTAAAGGGTCCATATTGGTACTTCAAAAGTATATATTAGTACCAAAAATAAATTAAGGGGAACACTTTTGTACTTTTTAGGTACTAATATGTACCCTTGAGGTATTAATATGGACTCTAGGTACAAATGTGTACCTTTTTAAAAGGTACCACCCCAGCGACATTTATTTCTGAGGGTGTATGTGTACATTAGGTCACACTTTATTTTGATGCTCCGTTTGTTTAGTTTAAGTTACATTGCAGCTAATTCTCATCAGATTATAGGGTTGGGGTTAGGGGTAGTGTAAGTTTACATGTACTTGCAAAGTTTCTTATAGTCAGTTAAATGTCTATTGAATGTCAGTATCAACAGATATAAAGCAGACAATCTGCTAATACTCAAATGGACCATCAAAATAAATTGTTACCGTACATTTTTTAGTGTGTAATTTGTAATTAGAGATTAATCATTTTACATAATCGCCCCCCTTTTGTGCATGTGTTTTGTATCTAGAAGTAACACGTTGCACTCAGATTCTTATGCCTGTAGCACTGGATTAATATTGAATTTAAGATGAAAAATAACTCTCCATAACAAGATTCAGACTTTCTGTAGATTAATTACTGTCTTCTACCTATAGTGGCTTCACTGTTCTGTTTAGCTGAGGTTCTTATTCATGAATGTAGTCACATGCTACTAGAGTGTTCCTCGACCATCAGAGAAAAATGCCTCCTGATCTCTCAAAACTCCTGCTCTGTTCTCTTTGTGCACCCATCTGGTGGAAAACTTATCTCAGCTTGAATAAGAAAACACAGCTTTGTTGAATTTTCTATTACTATCTGTACTCTCTGTTACAGCTAGTCACGTTTGTGTCATTAGATTTTCATCTAATTTGTTTGGCATACTGATGGACCAAATGACAAATAGACTGGACACTCACAAGACAAATCATCTCTACTTCATTTTTATGAAAGAATGAAAAATGTAACGTATAAATAATATTAAAACAATATAACAAATTTCCAAGTCAAAACTACGGGCACGTATTGGGTTTAACAGTAGCATTGCAACAAAGACACTTAGGGTAGGATTTCCTGAAAGCTTGCATAAGTGCAAACTCTATTTGGCAGTGTAAATTGAATTTAAGGTGTGTATATTTATTTGTTTTTGATTTTATTGCACATGATTCTGTGGGAGTATATCCCTTATAAAAAAAAAAAAAAAACCTCTGCATTTTGCAATGCGGGTGTCTATGGTCCTTTACTGACTCATTAGGTGCAGAGAATAGTGTCAAACAGCCGTGTGACATCCTGTCAGAAAACGCGACAAAAATGATAATAATTTAAGGTGTTTATACGTCTGTACTGCACTTTAATAATGCCACTATAACTCCAAGTCTTAAATTAATTTCAGTTTAGTTAGATTATGACTGTAATCGGATTAATGCAATCAAAAATCACTGTTTACATGGTCGACCCTTTATCAGAGTATTGTCTTAATCATATTAAAAATAAGATTATTGGTGTCCATGTAAATATACTCAATGTCACACTGTAAGATCTAAGTTGTCATCATGTCAGACTCTACGACAAAAAAGATGCTTAAAAAATGCATGAATTATTATGCCAGTTTTATACATAGACTGTAAAATAATATGGACGTAGTGTCCGTGACGTCACCCATAGGTTTCTGAAGAGCTCAAATGAAGCTTACAGTGGGCGTGGTCAGCCGTCACCATCTTGAAAGTGCGTCATTTCCGGATAATCGAAAATGGGCATAGGCGGGACAAAGGCGGAGTTGAGACGACTGTTTGCTGAAACCATAGAGACCATCCCACCACCCGCGACATTTGAGTCATTTGAACTTCTCAGCGTGCTATCCAGGTAAATTAACCCGAAACTACACAACAAAACTTGAAATTATAACTGTTGTTGATATTATCATGGCTCTCTATGGCAAGCCGTTTTGAATTTTACTCATTCTCAGGATATGCATTCTTGATATCACCAATTAAATTCTTATTGTCAACATGCAACATTCATATTTCTTTAGTTTAAAATAATTGTTGACATCAAATTTTAATAATATTAATACATATTGTTAAAAAATGATTAAATTAAATAAACAATTATTTTTTTATATAAACAATTCACATTTGTATGTTCACTAAAGCACAAATGTAATTGTTGGCAGTTGATATCCTACTAGTTTTTTGTTGTTGATTTTACTAGTTGAAATGTGATTAGTAATGCTAATAAAATGTGACTTTTGGGTTTATTTACTAACACAATAAAGTATTTATTAATCATAGTTCAACATTTAGTAATTAGTAACATTTAATTTGGTAACATTTAGTATTAGGTCGATATATTAATTATTGTGACTGTCCTATTTAACTATTTATTGCGTTTTCTTATACCACTTTTCAGTGACGCTTATTAAAAACGCGGTGTGTTGGTATTCTGCACACACAAACGTCAATAATTAAAACAAATACTTTCAATATACGTTGTAGTAAACATTAACTTATTTATGAAATGCAGGCACATATTACATCGTTTCAGATATCTTCTTGTTTAAGCCTGCAGCTAATATTACTCACAATCTGCTAGATTTAGTCCAATACATTGTTAAATAAAGATTTTAATAATTAATTATTTGATTTAAGACATCATTGCATGCATTTATATATGACATTGTACTAGAATTTCACTCACTGGAAAAAATGGAGCCCCGTCTTCGACGGTCTGTTAGTACAATTAATTGCACAACAAGCCATATTATTACATAAATGTAAGAAATAAACCCAACAAATTGAACAAACTGTATAAAACCATATAAAACTAAAGCACAAACACTGCAGAAGCCAAGTTCATTGAACCGTATGGACGGAATTAGCAGAGGTGACGCGACCACGCGGGCTTAGCTGCAGCTGACAAACTGTCAATCACGGCTGTCACTCAAGTGACCACTCCCTTAATTATGCAAAAGTAAAAATGATTAATATAAAGGAAACGGAGGAGTTATAAAAAAATTCACCCCCCTCAGAGTTGTCATGAAGGGTAATATTTGCTATATGCACTAAAACCATCAATTGTACCAGGATGTAAACATGTTTTCATCCCCTGTGAAAACGGCCTATTTGCCATTGGAGTCAGAAACCCCCTGGGAGTTCCTGGAGCCAGCCCCCGAAGGCGAGTCGATGTATTGCAGTTTTAGTTACTTCCGTATTGGCTTCCCGAGGGAGAGCGGGAGGTTGCCGCTTGGTTTTATATCATTATTCAAAATAAAAATGAAAGCCAATAAAAATCCAACAAAACAAAACAAAACATGTGCACTGCGTACTCTACACCACAGTTTTAGAACAGGAACCATAAGAACAAAGAGGAGCCGAACTCAATGACACAATTAACGTGAAAACTTCAAACCACTGTGGAGTTTTTTTTTTTGTTGTTGTTGTTATGACATGTTATGAGCTAAATTAACACTATAGAATATTTTTTGCTTGCATACCAACACAATTTATTGAACGTGTCACTTATGGATGATGCTAAACTTTGGCTGGGTCTTCATGCGATGCACGTGTCCATTTTTAGCAAGTCTTGATTGTTGTTCAGCCTGACATTATGACAGCTGAGATCTTGCAGCATGACAATGATCATATTCGTACAATCTGACAAGCTACAATCACATAGGATTATCAAAAATGACACAGAGTTTAAGCTCGGCTTTAGCCTAGGATTATAGAAATCTTTTAGGATTGTCAAAATTTGTCTTAATATCGACAAAACAACCAAATCAACCAAAAAACACAATGTGAGCCCAGCTTCGGTGTTCACCAGAGACAATTCATTAGATAGTAATGAATCTCAGAAACACTTAAGATCGGATCACTGAAAATACATGTTAATACCATGTGTTTAAATGTTTGTTTTAGATTGGTTTATTTAGAGTCTAATCCCAGGCGGCTCTTTAATTACAGTACATTCACTTACGTTAGCATGTTTTGTTTGTCATATAATGGCCACCAGACTAAAAGAACCGCTTTTAAACATGTTTTTAAGTTACCGCTAGCAGCTTATGAATGTGGAAATTCAAATATTCCAGGTGAAGGCGGTGCCAACTCTTTTTATGAATGGGCACTGTTGTAGAAACGCATAAACAAATGTCACTACCCTCAAGTAAACTGTACGGTGTCATCGCTGGCTGTGCCAACTACAGTATGAAGCCTTGTAAATAGACTTAGAGACAGTTGTGATGTAATGTAGTTTGTGCGCTATTTTTAGGTCACATCCAATTGGCTTAAGCAAAGAGATGACTCCTTACCAACAGTAGCATTGGTGCAGCCACATGATTTTTTTAATGTATTGAGAGCACTGTGATTAAGTGAAAGTTTTCTTGAAGCCTACTGTACAGTATATGCTTATATATGCATGCCACACAAATGAACCCACCAGGACCCCAAATCACCACTTTGAAATATGTTTTCTTTTAAACTAATTACTCATATTTAGTTTATCTTCATATAAACATTTTGTATAAACAAATTACACTCTTTAGTAAATGGCACACATAATTACATACGCTACAAGTAGAGCATTGAATTTTAAGTAATAGTTCATCAAAAAGATGGGTGATTTTTTTTTTTGAAAGTCATACTGTATACAGTACACCAAGAATGGGTAAAGGTGGGTAAAGGTGAGTAAAGTATGGGTTAGTTGTAATTCTTGGGTGAACTACACTCACCGGCCTCTTTATTAGTTACACTGCTCATCAAATTTCTAATCAGCCAATCACATGGCAGCAACTCAATGCATTTAGGCACATAGACGTGGTCTAGCCGATCTGCTGCAGTTGAAACCGAGCATCAGAATGGGGAAGAAAGGTGATTTAAGTGACTGTGAACGTGGCAGAGTTGTTGGTGCCAGACGGGCTGGTCTGAGTATTTCATAAACTGCTGATCTACTGGGATTTTCACACACAACCATCTCTAGGATTTACAGAGAATGCTCTTAAAAAGAGAAAATATCCAGTAAGCGGCAGTTCTGTGGGTGCAAATGCCTTGTTGATGGCAGAGGTCAGAGGAGAATGGCCAGACTGGTTTCAGCTGATAAAAAGGCAACAGTAACTCAAATAACCACTCAACTGAGGTATGCCGAAGAGCATCTCTGAATGCACAACACGTCAAACCTTGAGACAGACGGGTTACAGCAGCGGAAGACCACTACGTGTCCCACTCCTGTCCGCTAAGAACAGGAAACTGAGGTTAAAATATGCACAGGCTAACCAAAATTAGACAATAGAAGATTGGAAAAACGATGCCTGGTCTGATAACTCTCGATTTGTGCTGCGACATTCGGATGGTAGGGTCTAAATACTACTGTAAATCCTACTGTACCTGCCCTCTCTGATGCATTTTCCACATCAATGGCATTTTGCCTGACAGTAGAACTGCACTGTCGACACAAGGTTTCCTCAAGTTTCTTTGCAGTTCTTATACTGTACATGCCACCGGCTGAGATTGGCTTGCGGTATGCATTTCCTCCTCTGATGCAAACTCAGCACTTGAGGCAAACCATGGAGAGTGTGTGTTGGCTTTACTGCAGCATAACACTCTCGCTTCTTATGCTAGACAGACACTCTTTATGCTCTCAGGAATATATTGGTATCTATCTATCTATCTATCTATCTATCTATCTATCTATCTATCTATCTATCTATCTATCTATCTATCTATCTATCTATCTATCTATCTATCTATCTATCTATCTATCTATCTATC
>CAIGQQ010000153.1:3158531-3173982 GCA_903798035.1 Danio albolineatus
AATAATAATAATAATAATAATAATAATAATAATAATAATAATAATAATAATAATAATAATATGGATATTTAAGACTACATACTGTGAGCATATTTTATTTACAATTATGAGGGGTCTTTGGAAATTCACATTCTCCAGCTGCTTTATGTGAAATAATCAGGTGTTAAATAAAGGACGCATAAAAAAATTTAAAGTGCTGGATTCCAGGACCAAGAAGACCGACTGTCTCAGCAGATGCCTTTATCCCCAAGTGCCTTACTATACAAATGAGGAAAACACAAGCAATTAATCATAAAGCAACCAATCGTATTAGAGGAACTATGAAACATCTGTTCTGCATATTAAAAACTGGCATCATAAAAAAAGCTAATTACATTTGATATTGGTAGCATTTTAAAAAGGTGAATGAAACACAGAATTATAGTAATTACTTTGAATCTAAAATAAAATGAAATAAATTTTAGTTTACTATTTTTTTGACAGTACATTAGGCATGCCTGAATAAAAACCTTCACATGCCTTTCTATGACAAATATTCCTTCATTTATCAAATAAGACACATACAGTTGAAATCTACAGAAGTCTACAGATCAAACCATCATTATACAGTAACTTGCCTAATTAGCCTAACCTGCATAGTTAACCTAATTAACCTAGTTAAGCCTTTAAATGTCACTTTAAGCTGTATAAAAGTGTCTTGAAAAATATCTAGTAAAATATTTTTTACTGTCATCATGGCAAAGATAAAATAAATCAGTGATTAGAGATGAGTTATTAAAACTATTATGATGAGAAATGTGTTGGAAAAAAAAATCTCTCCATTAAACAGAAATTGGGGAAAAAATAAATGGGGGCTAATAGTTCTGACTTCAACTGTATGTGCATTTTCCCAACTTTCAGTATTAATCTATTAAACCCGAATAATAAACTCTAATAAACCAGAATAAAAGTTTTAAAAATATTAATTAGAAAAAAACTTTTAAAAGTAATGTTACAGGCAACACGGTGGCGCAGTAGGTAGTGCTGTCACCTCACAGCAAGAAGGTTGCTCGGTCGGCTGGGTCAGTTGGCATTTCTGTGTGGAGTTTGCATGTTCTCCCCACATTCGTGTGGGTTTCAGGTGAATTGGGTGAGCTAAAATTGTCCATAGTGTGTGTGTATGTGAATGAGAATGTGTGGATGTTTCTCAGTGATGGGTTGTAGCTGGAAGGGCATCCGCTGCGTAAAACAAATGCTGGATAAGTTGGCGGTTCATTCCGCTGTAGCGACCTCTGATTGATTAATAAAGGGACTGAGCTGAAAAGAAAATGAATGAATGAATTAGATCTTTTGATTTAATTTTGTACACACTGTAGAATACTGTAAGCAAGGGCTTAGACTTTTTTCCAAGAGGCACATCAACTTTTTTTTATTTTAATATTATTGTAGTTTTTAAAAAGTTGTGTTACATTTTATTTTTTAGGTTTTTGTGTTTATGTAATTTTGTCTTTTTATAGTTCTCTAAAGTTTTAATGAAACACACACACACACACACACACACACACACACACACACACACACACATATAGTTTTATGCTTTTTTATATTTAGTTATTGCTAAATATATATACACAAAGATTTGGAACGTAAATTTCATATGAAATTCATCTTTCACATATGGAACTTGCAAGACAAATGAAACCCATTTGCAGTTATCAATAAAAATGTGTTAACAATAGCAAACCTGTAGAGGGCGCTGTATTACCATCATTAAAAAAGGCTGAACAGACCTGAGGAGCTGAAAGGCACACTCTTAACAATGACACACATCTTGCCATATTTCACAGAGGAATACTCAAACTGTAAATTTTAAGGTGAGTTCAGACGTCTATGACATGAATAACAACATGAATATGGCATGGCAAAACATAAGTTATGTGATGTTAAGTGATGTTGTTATTGAAATGAAAATGTCCAAAAGTTGGTCAGCAGCACGTTATTTTTCAGGAAATACGAGTATGAATACATACCAAATATCGTGCTCATTGTAGGTGGAAAGGAATTCGAAAGGTCAGTGATGAATGACAACACAAAACTAGCAGCCTGCAGAGTCTCTATAGACTACATTACTGTAATGACTCCATTGATTGAAGAAACTGAATGCAACCTGAAGTTACCTGATCATGGATGCAATGTAAACCAAGGAAATCTTGGAGCACGTGAAACAGGGCTGGCTATCGCAATCAGTTTGGCAATTCAATTTGATTCTATTCTACAAAATTTCCATTTGATATCAATATTTCATCTAAAATTGTAAGGCAGTTACACACCAAGCTGATGCCATCATATCTGGTACCATATGGATAGTCACTGTCTTTGAACATTAAGTACTTTCACACATCAAACTTTACTTTGTTAGCTAGTTTAACTTGGCTGCAATGACTTTCTGCCATGACTATCGTTAAATTGTTTGTTAAATTGAAGATAGATTTGTTGTTTGTTTTGCCCAGCACTATTATAAATCCTGAAACAAGGAGGTCTAGGAAATCTCATAACATATATCTCATCCTTTTTGATTAATTTCAAACCCTTCCCTCTGGATGTTGGTATAGTGTCCCCTTGGAAAAAAAACTGATTAAAATTTGTATTAGTTTCTTGTGCTATCGATTTGCTGGATTTGAAAGAAACAGGATGTTTTAATACTATTGATTTTATGTAACATCTTTGTGTTGTGAATTGTGTTAATCTATGATGCTGAAGAACAAATTTTGTGAAGAAGTTTAGGTGTTTGTAAACTTTGACTCAGTCAATAGCCCCTCAGTCAAATATCCAGAAAATTACCGGAACGACTTTACTGGTAAAATTTTTAAAAAGGGACGAATTTTTCCACACATTAATTTAAAATACCGGTAAATTCTGACATCATTAACCAGAAATGAGCTCTAAACGGCTGCACTTGTATTTGTAAACATAGAAGGGGTCAGACTTTTATTGATGGGTTCATTTTTTTTTTAAAGTTTCGCATTCATGCAGCTGCTTTGTCCCAGAGACATCCAAAAGCAGAAACACGAACCACAGCTAAATGTTTACACATTTGACAAACACACATCTATCAAAAAATTTAACTAAACATAAAGACGTAGAATGCAAGATTTGAGATTGCTCAGCTTGGTAGCAAGTTCATTTATAAACTAATTACCGGAATTACTTAATAAATAATAAATTTAAAAAACAGTTTACACAGGCAAGGACAATGCGAAATTTTTAACACATTCATTCAAAATACTGATAAATTCTGACATTATTAACCAGAAATGAGCTGTTAACGGCTGCGCTTGTATTTGTAAAAATAGAAGGGGTCAGACTTTTGTTGATGGGGTTTTTTTTCCACAGATGACATTATGAAGGAACATAGAAATGTTATCAGACTAACATCTAGCAGCTAAACGTGTCTGGAAAAATATTCAAAGGCTTTTATTTTCATAAACAGTGTATATGTGAATGCGTGCTCAGTGTTCTGATTAGCAAGAGATATCTCACGCCAGCATGTTCTAATCGTGAACATGCTCTTTCTGGCAATTTTCCTTCTGCGATCACACAGAGCAGTATTCCACCAAATTACCAGTAATGGTACAACTTCTCTTTCAGGAAAATTGTCTGAACAAACTTACCAGTATTTTCAAAAAGGGGCTGTTTACACATACAGACTTTTCTGGAAAATTGACGGTAATTTTCCAGAAAGGTCTGTATGTATGTCTACATTTGAAATAGATCATAAAAGTTAAATAAAATAAAAGGCAAGAATGGGTGTTGTCCAACAGTTTTGATCCAGTAGGTCCATTTATACTTCTGCATTGAGTGCACATGGTAGGAATAGTATAGCCTTCATATACCCTGCATCATATAAAGGCCAATTTATAATTCTGTGCAGGGTGCATGCAAACGATCCAGAATAGCCCTTCCACAGTCATAAACTTCGCAGTACCCTAACACACATCTATCAAAAAATTCAACTAAACATGTAGACATGGAGAGCAAGATTTGTGATTGATCAGTTTGGTAGCAAACACGATTATGTGTGGTTTATTGATAAACTAATTTCGAGAGGATCACGTGCTTGTGATTGAACACAGCTGGTACCACATCAGCTCGGCATATTACACCAATCAGATGAATACTGACTCAGTATAAATAACCAGAGTTTTTCACTCTAGCCATATTTGTCTCGAAGAATCACCCTTCCACCCTTACTCCTTCCCTTCTCTTCATAGGACGGCACAGTGGCCCAGTGGTTAGCACTGTTGCCTCACAGCAAGAACATGACTGGTTCGACTCTTGACTGGGCCAGTCGGCGTTTCTGTTAGCATGCTCTCCCCGTGCTCACGTGGGTTTTTTGGTTTTCTCCCACTGTCTAAAGGCATACACCATAAGTAAAACGACTACTCCAAAGTACTACTCCACATCTTAAGGCAAACCCTTAGCCAGCTATATCTCAGCACATTCACAAGGAGGGGAGTTCTCGAGACCTGCCTAAACTCAAACTCTTCTCTCACCCTTCAAACGGGAGGGAGCCCCGGGCTCAAGGATATTCTGAGTTCAGGGCTCTCTCCCAGGATAGCATTTTATTTTTAAACAGTAATTAGTGTGTAACTTTTCTTTATTTATTTCTGATTTGGTTATGGGTAAAATGTGGGTCAGGTAGTTAAAACAATTCGTTCTGAATTAATACATTTTTCAGAAATAAATAATTCACCACCGCCTATGACGACGATGCCATCAATTATTGCAATGTTTCACATTAGACATCGTTTGATGCCAAATTGGTTGACATCACTCAAGCCTAGATGATATACTGCTTTGTTCCATATTAAAGTTGGATGCCATGGGTCCCAGTTGCACCTACATAAGAAGCTTGGGTTGGAACTTAAACAACTGAGCAAGGTCATCGAAATAAAAATGGTGCAAAAGAGACTAGCTGGTTGTGGTTAATGAGAAAACAGAATTTACATTCTTCTGCTGATCTGTTTTTTTTTTTTTTTTGCAGCCCCAGATTAGGTGAATGTTTTTTTTATATATATTTAAAAAAGAAACTTAAAAGAAAGTTCATGAAACTGCGATACCTGCTATAAAGACAGAGGGATTTCCAACGATTGACACGCAGACAAACTCCTTGACCATGCTACTACTGATAACAAAGATGAAAAACATCACCCATAAGTCTTATCCGTAGTTGCGCCTGTGACTCCTGCTCATGGCAAAGCATCACTGTTGTTTATTTCCCCTACACACTGACCAACACATGTTTTAGTCCAATAGTACCTGCTAGAATATACAAGGCAGCAAGTGCTAAGTCAGTTCTTGAAGTTTGTGTGGTGGAAGCAAGAAAGTAAACATGTGACAACAATGGTTGTGACTACAGTCATTATTCATATAGTTCAAAAACTTAAACATTTGCAGAGCACTTTTCCAAAACTTGTATGGTTGGAAAAACAGCTCTCGACTGGTTAGAAGAATAGCTACTTGTTGGTATGATATGACATCTTGATATTGAACAAAATAAGGAACCTGTGATGTAGAACAATCCGTACATTTCATTCTATACAGATTTAACTTGTGTGTACATGCTCTGAGTAAAGGGAACTTCATAATGAAGCCAAATAGCATTGTTATGCTCACAAACAGTTTAATTATCACAAATGATCACTCCACCACCTGCTTAATGTCATAATTAACATAGTTTGAACAAACGTAGTGCAACAAATCCTACTTTTCTGGGAAATCGTTGTGACTAGCTCCTTCTCATTATTTTTGACAAGAGCCTTGGTGGATGTTTCCAGAGCACAGACCGAGAGCGATGTAGGTTCAATCCAAGTTGAGATGCAAGTCTAAATGGCACCAACTCAAAATGCACAAGATTGACAGGTACAATGGGACTAAAATTCCCCTTTAAGGATTTCTGTCCATATTGACATTGGTTGCATCATGCAGTTGCTACAGACTTGCCAGCTGCACATCTATGATGTGAATCTTCTCTTTGACCACATTCCAAAGGCCAGATCTGACATTTGGTACACACAACATGACAAACACAAGGCGTGCTAACTCTCTCTCCCTCTCTCTCTCTCACACACACACAAAGAAACAATTACATAGTTATCTTAATACTTATATTGTTTTTATATAAAGATAATCCTTATTCCTATATCCAATTTAAGAATCAAACCTTAAAAGAAAAGGAAAACTTTGGTTTGACTCAATTTAAAAACAGTTCAACAAAGAAAATGTGAATTTATGGGACATTCTACCAGAATTGTACATCATCTCTCCCTGAAATAAAAACATAAATACAGTGAATAAAAAGACAAAAAAGTCTAAAATGGACTGATGGTTGATTTCTGTGAGCTGTTCTGTAGAGGAATATGTCGTTCATTTGGTTTTCATTTTTATTTTCTTATTAAAACACTACAAATGTACAAACCCTGACATTGTCCTTGTGCTCAGCCAAATTGAACCCACAGCTTTAATAGTTTTGTAACGCTAAAACCTCTTAATTAGAAAAAAAAAAATAGAAATAGTAAGTTTAAGTTGTTCTGATTCTCAACAATTGATTAAAAACATGGAAAAAGGGATGCTCATTTAAATTCATTTTGCCAACCGACAACCGCTGCTTGTTAACTGAAAATTAATTTGTCTGATTAATGTTAAATTATAATTTAGTAATAAAAAAATGACGTGTCTATTTAGTGTCTGACACATTAAATATTGCATTTTAAAATACAGATTTATTTTAGCATGTGAGCAGCAGCATACAGAACATCTTCATGCGCCTGCAGTGTTTCTAACTGCATAGAGAGAGAAAAAAAAAGTAAACTTGTAAGGTTGGTCTTTTAACTACAGCGGTTCCGAACTGTAGTACTGCAGAATGACTAAAAAGTTATCAGTATGATGGTAAAAAAAACTGTACATTCTATTCAAACCATCCTTCTGCAATCTTATACCAAAAACGGAAATAAGGGCAGTATTAATAGCTTTAAATGTGAGAGAGCATTGCTATTATGTGATTATATTGTATTGCAATATGGAGCCATTAAATGTTGAGGTTAAATGAAAAGTAATTGACAAATACTTGAAAATGAGATGATTTAATGACAATAATTTTCTATGGTTACAACTGAATTAGTTACAAATAACTGTATGACACAATAAAACATGAAATTATATAAACATCTGATAATAATTGTACCCAGCTTAAATGTAAATTAAAGTTACCTGAGAGAGAGAGAGGGAGAGAGAGAGGGGGAGGGAGAGAGATAGAGAGCCAGAGCAGGAGACGAGAGAAGGCCAGAGCCGGAGAAGAAAGAGGGCCAGAGCCGCAGAAGAAAGAGGCCAGACCCAAGCTTACCACCTCCTTTGTACCTTTCTTGACCATGTGACCAAAGCCTAAATACTGAGACATTCAAACTGACCAATCAACATGTGACTACATCATCAAACATATAACAATTTTCATCCTTACAAACTAATAAAAAGAATCACATAAATAGTCCTGCCCTAAATATTTTTCACTTAAATGACAAATTTTGATGACAAAACGAAAACACTGACTGAATCCTTTTTAATCCTGAGAGTATTTTTAAAACTTGATTGTGTTTATGGGGTGCAAAGCAATGTGCTCATGTTTCATTTGTGAAAAATCACGTTATTTTTTTCATATATCATACTTTGATTATATACAGCTACTCTGCTAACATGAAAACGACTGTCATATTTCCTAGTTCCTCCAAAAGCCCGCCTTCAAGAGGCTCTGATGGGTTAGCTAACATAATGTGCTGAGATTCGCAGATCAGCTCCATGTCACCAGGAAGTGTCCTGCTATAACATTACAGGACATCTGGCCTGCGCGGGTGTATGTGTGTAACCTGAAGGGTTAATGAAGGGTTCGCTGTAGGCTTTGCAAAGCTATCTCTGTAATAGGCGTGGGACTATAACTGTTTTCAAGGTATACGGCGGTATGGAATAGTCATGGTTTTCATAATGCCAAAATGTTCTGCTATACCGTTCCTAAGGTACGTGCAAGATTTTTTATTTAATTTTTTTTGGTTTGATTTTTAGGTGTAAATTCAAAACAAATGAAGGTGTTATTGAAACAAATGAAGACCGCAGAAGTCAATGATTCACTTGAATTATTTAGCCTGACATGTTTACTGCCCCAAAATATTTTAAATGTTTCTCAAAATAAAGTATATTGTGTTAAAAAGGGAAAAAAGGTTTGTTTTATAGCCAGACATTTTAAAAGAATATATTTTAGAGCAGTAATCACAATACCGTCATACCGTGAAACCATATTATTTTTATCCAAGGTTATCATAATGGCAGAATCTTATACCAGCCCATGCCTACTCTGTAATAGCCAATGTCTCCCTTTGCATGAACTTTAAGCGTCTTACATTCAAAGATGTTGTTTATGTTCACACAGCTACATTACACATCAACTAAAGTTTACAATATGATATCGTAGTGGACCACCCCTTTTAAGATCCGGCATAGGCTGTTTATTTTCTTCCGTCAGTTAAAAATAGCAAGCTACCTCAAATCGTTTGCTCCACAGAAAATAGGCCTATGCATTTAATTAACGCTCCGCTCTAATTCTTATATCACAAGCCTCTGTCAACATTTCTAATATAAGTCAATAAAGATTAAAGGTTATGTCTTGAGCATCTGATTTTACCTTAGAGCTTCTGTGCTTTCATTTCCTCTCACTCGCGTTCATGCATGCACAAAGCTCATATGTTGACATTTTGTAAAGCATAGGCTACATTAGCGTACGTAAAACATGGCCTGATTGGCTTTATAAACTCTGAAATAAATAATAAAATGGCGGGATTCCCTTTCCTTTTCATTACAGGTGTTGTTGCTCCTCCTATGCAATCCATTTATTATTATTTTATTATTATTAATATTATTGTACTTTTTTTATGGAGAATTGTTCCTTTATTCTTTATTTCAGGTCATAATGTGATGTACAGTGATGTTTTTTTTAAATTATTTTATTTCCAAGAAACTGTATAATACAACTTAGAATACAGTAAAAAGAGAACAGTTCCTTTACACAACATTCACATAACAAACATACATAGGAGAAAGAGAAAAACAAAACAAGAGAAAAGAGAAAAAAAAGTTTACATAGCATGAAAGATCTCATCATATTTACTCAAAAAAGAAGCACATTTCTTATTATCAATTATTCTAAGTGATTTAATTGAATGTAATCCTCAAAACAAGTCATATAGTGATGCATGCTGATGCGCTCCACAATGATAAATAGACGCTGTTTCCCAAACGGATTCTGTACATGCGATTTGAAGTGGAGCGAAAGTCTGGGTTTTGGGTGCATGTTTGAACAGACATATACACATATTAATAATAATAACATCTAAAGATGTCGATCTTGGTGGGTTTTTTCCAAACACAACTAATTTGTCGTAAATGAGCATAAAAAGTTAGGAAAGCAATCGAATGCTTTCATTATAATGTAAACGAATAATCATATAATCAAACAAAAAATCATAATAAATTTAGATTAGATTAGATTCAACTTTATTGTCATTACACATGTACAAGTACAAAGCAACGAAATGCAGTTTAGGTCTAACCAGAAGTGCAATAGCAGCAAGTGCAGAATACAGGTATAAATTATAAGGTGCAGTTATTGAAAAACTATGGTGATATTTACAGATGGATGTACTATGAACATTATATACAGGTTGACTTAGTTATGAGCCCAGATTTACAATAAATGATTGTACGTACAGGTTGATATTAATAATAAGTGTTCAGATAGATAAACAATTACAAATGTATATGTACACTGGGTGTGTACAGTTCAAATAAATGAATCAGTGCAATGTAGGTTGATTATTAATAATCAAAAGTGTGCAGATAGATAAACAATTACAGCTGTCTTTGTACAGTGGGTATGTACAGTTCAGATAAATGAATCAGTGCAATGAATATGTGCAATTATTTAAATGTGCAAATGTTCAGTAGTGCAGTGACTGTGAGGAGTATAAGTTATGAGGAGAGTGGGGGGTGTGTGTGGGGGTCAGAACAGTCAGTGGGGGGCAGAGTTCAAAAGGGAGACAGCTCTGGGGAAAAAGCTGTTCCTCAGTCTGCTGGTTTTTGTCCGAGGAAGCCTGAAGCGCCTGCCGGATGGCAGGAGAGAGAACAGTCTGTGACCAGGGTGAGAGGGGTCCTTGAGGATACTACGTGCTCTGCGAAGACTGTGTTTTTTCTGAATGTCTTCTATAGCAGGAAGTGGAGTCCCTGTGATGCGTTGGGCAGTATTCACCACCCGCTGCAGGGCTTTACGCTCAGCAACAGAGCAGCTTCCATACCAGACTGTAACACAGTTGGTCAGGATGCTCTCTATTGTGCGGCGGTAGAAGTTCACCAGGACGGCTGATGACAGCTGGTTCTTCTTAAGTTGCCTTAAGAAAAATAGGCGCTGGTGAGCCTTTTAGATCAGACTGGAGATGTTGGTGGTCCAGGAGAGGTCCCTTGAGATGTGGGTCCCCAGGAACTTGAAGGATGAGACAGACTCGACGGCCATCCCATTGATGTGGATGGGATCATGTGAGCCTGTTCGTCCCTTCCTGAAGTCCACAATGAGCTCCTTGGTCTTTTTGGTGTTAAGGAGCAGATTATTGTTGGTGCACCAAGTGGCCAGATGCTGTATCTCCTCCCTGTAGGCAGTCTCATCATTGTTGCTGATTAAACCAATCACTGTGGTGTCATCTGCAAATTTGATGATGGTGTTGGATCTGTTCATGGGCCTACAGTCGATGGTAAAAAGGGAGTAGAGGAAGGGGCTCAGCACACAGCCCTGAGGTACACCAGTGTTGAGTGTGACGGTGGTGGAGCAGATGTGGCCTGATCTAACATTCTGAGGTCTGTTAGTCAGAAAGTCCATAACCCAGTTGCAGAGAGACATGTTGATATCCAGTTCTCTAAGTTTGATCAGCAGCTTAGAGGGTATGACAGTGTTGAATGCTGAGCTGAAGTCAACAAACAGCATTCGTGCATAAGTGTTTTTATTGTCCAGGAATGAGATTGAATTGAGATTCAATTGTTGCTCTTTAATCAGAATGTGTCAGTTATACGGTGAAGAAAAAGGGTTAATGAGATTTGATAATTCTATTTCTTTATTAATGTTAATTTTCTGAACAATTTTTTTTTGGTTGTGTGTGTTCGCGTGTGTGTGTAGGTGTGTGTGCCTGTGTGTGTGTGGGGGGGTCCCTTATTTTTACATCCCAATGTTGACAGGTATGGACTGGCGTAACACGCTTTTTCTGCTTAGAGTTGACTTTTATTTTAACTACGAACGCACAATGTTCAACAGCAAAAATGCAAGGTGCGCAGGGCACCTTATGTGCAAAACAGCATGCAAAACACAGCCGTTAGTAATCCATTCAAAAGATGCCCCTCTCAACGCAAAAAGCATGTTCGCAGTGATCAACTCCTTTTTCGAGACAATTATACGACTTCTATTTTTGTTTGTGCCCGTCCACTACTCAACTGTGCAGTGATGATTTGATGCTTCGCTGCTTCACAGTTGCTGATGTGCTTTTATTTCTCACTAATGGCATGTTCAGACAAGGGAGTGTATAAAGAAAATATCTTAATACTAAATAGGAAACATATCGAAGATCCTAGTTAGTTGTCAGCAAGCATCAGTGTTTACTGAGATTAAAATAAAGATAAAAAAAAAATGATATTGAGATAAGAAATATTGTTATAGACCGTTTTAATGTGGTCATGTGATTGGCCCATGTACATTTCCTGCTTGGTATCAAACCATTTCATAACTGTAAAAAGAGGCAAGTCAATGAGAACTTAATGCTAAAACAGTTATAATAACATTATTTATCAATATGTAGCTCTTTTTGGATTCTCTGAAGCTGTAGAAATTAAAAATGTAAAACAGGAAATACACTGGGGCCACTGTTTTTGTTTACATCCCTCAAAAAGGTCTATAGCAACACTTGTGACTGCTTTGAGAAATAACGCTCATCATAGACGTCATGGGATGACTGATCGTAAAGGAACGTGTAGTCTGGTACATTTGTTACCCTCGACAAGTCAAGATTTTATCACAAAAAATAAATAAATAAATACATTTCATAATCTGACTTTCGTAAGCGACAATAAAAAGTGTGTAATCTGACTGGGGCTTTATGCAGCCAAACTTAAAAAAATATATAAAAATTATATTTGATACCATTAATCGGTTAAAAATGCATCCTTTTGATTAATGGTTAATCGGTTATTTTGATACCTACATGAAATTATAAATAAATTCTACAAATAAATACAACAACAATATTAGACAAATCAGTTTACAAATGTCCCCATGTTTCTGTCAGTCCAGTCACATTTGCGTTGAATTAAACATACAATGCGTGCAATACACCTTTAAGTCTTTGACTCGAGGAGGAGAAGCCGACAGTGATCAAGGATGCGTTCTATAATTGAATTATATGATATGATTTTATGCTTGTTTTTGTAAGATTTGTTTGAGGAGGACAAGCTAATGGTTAGGCAGTCACATTTTTAATAAGTGAAAATGTACATTTCTGGTAGAATGTTCCTTATATTACAGATCAAAAACATGGTGTGGTACATGTTGCACAAGAAAACGACATACAGTATTCATCACTTGTGAATCAGCTTACATTCACTCTAGTATATGAGCCCTTTTCACATGTCCAGGTTTCATCTTAGTGAATGAGATGAGTGGAACAAATGTTGTGATGTGAGTCCATGTGCCCCAACAGCACTATACACGAGCGTTCATGTGACTTGTATAAGAAAAAAAGAATAATACACCAAGTACATCTCCTAGACCTTTTTTTCCCCTCAGATCTTTGACTGTATTTGCAGTTCTGACCCGGTACATTTACAACAGTGATCTTGCAGTTCTGAGAAAAAAAATAATTATGAGCTTTTACCTCAAAATTGGGAGAAAGCCTCTAAACTCACTATTTCATGAAATGGTTGCAGTTCTGAGAAAAATGGTCAGAACTTCAAGTACATTCGGAGAGAGTAAAAATAAAAATATATATTACATGACTAACTCTGAAATGTGAGAAATAAAGTGAGAATTTTGACTTGAAATACGAACTTACATCTTCCCAGTCTGACATTTAATTTTTTTTACAAACAGTTGAAAACAGAATTATAAACCCCCCTGAATCATTAACCCCAGTTTATTTTTTGCCCCAATTTCTGTTTAACTGAGAGATTTTTTCGACACATTTCTGAACATAATAGTTTTACTAACTCATCTATAATAACTGGTTTATCTTTGCCATGATTACAGTAAATAATATTTTACTAGATATCTTTCAAGACACTTCTATACAGCTTAAAGTGACATTTAAAGGCTTAACTAGATTAACTAGGTTAACTAAGCAGGTAAGGGTAATTAGGCAAGTTATTGTTTAACAATAGTTTGTTCTGTAGACTTTTAAAGAAATAGCTTAAAGGGGCTAATGAGTTTGATTTAAAAATGTTTTTTTAAAAATTTATTAAAAACTGCTTTTATTCTAGCCGAAATAAAACAAAAAAGACCTTCTCCAGAAGAAAACATATTATCAGACATGCTGTGAAAACTTCCTCTGTAAACATCATTTGGGAAATATTAAAAAAACAAAAAAAAAAACTCAAAGGGGGCTAATAATTCTGACTTCAACTGTAAATGTGATGGTAAAACACTTTACTTGAAGGGGTGTTCATAAGACTGTCATAAATGTTTTTAATCATGACATGACACATCATGAATATGAGAGAGATTTTATCCATGTTTATGACAACTGTCATTAAGTGTCATTTGCTAACTTTTGAAGTTTATTTATAAGTGAAGTTTATTTCTAAACTAATTTCGAGTGGATCACGTGCTTATGATTGCTTACTGATTGATTGCTAATGCTTTCCTGCATTATTCAATTTATGATTCATCAATCAGACGATTTCTTAGCCACTATAAATACCTTAAGCTCCAAATAAAGGCCATCTTCGTTTTGAAGATTTAAAATTTAAATTTTACTCCCCTTTCGCCTTGCAAATCGGAGAGAGCCCCGAGCTTGAGGATCTTATGAGCTCAGGGCTCTCTGCTGGGACAGCATGCCAATCAAGCTTTATAATCAATCATCAGCTAAGTGTGAACTCTTGAAACTATTTTCAAGAGGATCACGTGCTTATGATTGACACGGCTGGTCCCGCATTAGCTAATTTATGATTTACCAATCAGACGACTCCTAACTCATTATGAATAATCAAAATGTCATACCTTTGTCATCTTCGTCTTAAAGAATTCTCCCCTCAACCCCTTCTCCTCACTTTTTCCTCGATACGGTGGCACGGCGGCCCAGTGGTTAGCACTGTTGCCTCACAGCAAGAATGTCTCTGGTTTGGGTCTTTACTCGGCCTGTTGACATTCCTGTGTGGACATTCTTGGGTTTTCCCCGGGTTCTCGTTTTCTCCCACAGTCCAAAGACATGCGACAGGTAAATTGACTAAACCAAATTGCCACCATAGATGAACTTTAATCAGCAGCACATCCTCATAGCAATCCTTAATCTCCTTTTTTTTGCATTTAGTTCTTTTCAAAGCAACATTCAGGGATGCAAGTTTAAACCTTTTGATGATGCATGTGTTGGATGATTGCACTTTTTGCGTGATGAAATCCTGATCCTTCATGTTTTTTTTTTCATTCACCTTGTAGGGGTCCAAGCTACATTAAATAAACCGATAAGGGATTTATTAGCTAATTTCAATGAATCGGATCTTGAGGATTCGAATCATTGATTCGACTCAATAGAGTCAGATTGAATCAGAATAAAAGACTCACACTTTATCTACCATTCGCACAGCGAATAGAAGAGATCGCGTGTCACCAATCTTGTTTATATTATTTACGTGGCCAATGATAATAACACAACACAGTATTGGGTTAACTTTAAGCAAGGTAACAAAATCTACAGCTCAAGACAATGACTGATAAGCACATAAACACGATCACAGTTCTTACAAAAGGAGAACAAAGATTTATTGAGCTACACTACGATACATGAAACTAACTTTGTAATAAGCAAGCAACAAACAAATGCACACACATTCACACATACACACAGAGACAGTTCAGAGGATGCAAAATGAGTTGACAACAGTCCCAAATCAATTCTAGTACTTCTGACTAGATCTTAGAATCACACCTGGGAAACCACAAAAGCAGAGATTGAGCTTATCTTTAACTGCTTAAGATGAATCAGCACCAGATCAGTTAGAGACAACGTTAATTCGTGTTACTTGCGATTTTGCTGAAGTCTTGAATCTTGAATTTCCCTTGCCGGCCGGCTTGGTCTTGGGATATGGAAGGCCGTTAGGGCCAAAACGTCTGCAACAAACGCGTTTA
>CAIGQQ010000153.1:3178982-3196931 GCA_903798035.1 Danio albolineatus
CGCAATTACGTGTAAACGCGTTTGTTGCAGACGTTTTGGCCCTAACGACCTTCCATATTGGGAAGCACGTTGGTCCTGACTGGGTGGTGACTCGCTTCGATGACGTCTTTCAGTTCACTCCCTCGTGATTGGCTGTTGTCTTTGGGTTGTCGAGGTGACGCGGACTCTGAAGAGAGTCTGCTTGCGGAGGTTCGTGCGGTTCCAGCTGTCCCGAAACCTAACGAGGTTGCATGGAAAGTTCTTAGTGACCCAATCGCGTGGCGGCGCGGTGTCCGTGCGGGCGAGAGGGGGCAGAGTGCACAGCGTAGCTGATACAAAAGCAAAGATTTTACGGTTGCAGGGTGGTTTTAAGCGACCTGGTCTGGTCCATCCCTGTGGCTTCATCTTCCAATGAGCAGTGACCATGAAGGGCGGGTACACGCCCCATATCATGTAGTAAGGGTCAATCATTAACAGAGAATGGATGTTGGTTTCACGTGGCAAAATCCCTTGTAAGTTTGTAACTCTTATATCAAATGTTCCAAAAATGAATATTACTTCGTACTAGAAACTTTTCATTTGCATCACCGTATTGCAAATGTCACTAGCCTTAGTTTAATACCAAACACGAAACATTTCAGACACACACAGAACTTTTATCTCTTATAAGGGTTAAAACACATTGATTAACCTGTTTGGCTGGAATTCACACAACACAAAACCTATAGCACATTATTTCAAAAGATGCATCTGCCTTCATTTTGCATATTTCAAGAGATTGTCTTCAATTTCATGTATGCATTAAAAATCCAGAGATCTCTGTGAAACGCCTTTGTTTTAGACTTAATAATTAACGAAGTTAGCCGAAGGGTCTTCCGAACATCTGTGCAAAGCACTGCACAAAACAGGGTCCTCTTGTTCTGTTATGGCATGAGTGAAACACGGTGGGCCTAATTTGCAGGCCTGATTCGAACTGGTTTTAAAAGTTCTGCACATCTTCTGCAGTGAGTTCTTACAACCTAATTTAATTATTTTAATGTTTTAAAATATTTGTTATATGGAAACAACAGCATATATTCATACTAAAACTGAAAAACTATTTAATTGTCTAGGCCTAATAGATGTTGTTCTGAAATAAAAGAATTATTACTACATTACTAATAACTACATACTGTAAGCTCATTCTAGAAACATATCGCTATATACGTTTTTGGAAATCATGAATTATATAGCCAGAAGTACGGATGGCTTGAAACACAAAAACGCATCTTAAAATAAAGTGAAAGTGATGGCTTGTACCGGTGTATGGTGACAGATACTCAGAATTTGTGCTCTGCATTTAACCGATCCATGTGCACACACATAGCAGTTAACACAAACAATATACACACACTGTGAACACAGGACCAATGTTTGAGATGTCTTTGTTACAAGTTGAAAAAAAAAAACATTAAAACCTGTCTTTGTCTTTATCATGATAACTTGACTTTACCAAGACAACAAAGCCTGCTTGTTTCACACACAAAAATGACCAAAAAGACATTTATAATGGCCCCATGACCATCATGTTTATGACAGATTTATGACAAGTTATGCTGTCTTGGTTGACTAAAACATGATGAGCTCTATTTTAACGATATAGGCGAAAAGTCTAAAGTGCATGTCCGAATCCACTTTTGCTATTTGTAAGAAAGAAAAATATTGTTTGTGACACAGTGCATGGTCTAACAGGGTTGTGCTTATTCTCTTAATGAGTTATGGGTGTGTTTTGAGCATAATGTTCATTAAACCAGATTCTCATCTCACATTCCCTTTAAGAGTCAGTTGCGTCACACCATGGCGCATTTGCTATTTACATGGCGGACTTTGCAAATGCAAAAACTAAATGCTTTACTAGCGAGAAAACAGTTAAGCGGAGCATCTGCAGTGCGGGAATAAAGAACGAGCCTCCTCCATTCGGCCTCTTTACTTTCCTCGTTTACTTTACTTTTTACTCCTTTACTTTTGTGGGTAAGGAAACGGTCTTGTACACGCTCCACTGAAGACATCCATTAGCCTACATATTTAATTTAATTTGTTAAGCGCAAAGATTTGTTTCAAAAAATATTTCTAAATTCAGTTCTAATTCCCAGCAAATGAATAAACGAACTACAATAATGAAAAGTGGTTAAAAAAACAGTTATATTCAAACACATGTCCTATTCTTAGTCTAGTATTTAAAATTATATTAAAAAAAATATATTCATCATATTTCAAATTTCTGTCCAGAGAGGTCATGTTTTGATCTTCGTTTTCGCAGGTCAGAGTTCACCAAGCTTGAACTTTCCAACGCAGCGAACTGTGAAACTTGTCGCATGGGCTTGCGTTTCCGATCTGACACATTTGCATACGTATGAATGGAAGTCTATGGGGAAAAAGTGCAGTGTGACCAGGGTTTAACCCATTTATCAAACTATTTCTGGAGTGTGTCTGTATAGAAATATTCTGTCTTGTGTTCACGTGCAAAAGTGACGCAAAAAAAAATCGAACTCTTTAAAGATAGTGTAAGCTCCCAATTGCAGGGTGTTACAGTTAATAACAATGCAAATATTTACACTACAGAATTTTATAACTTATTAGTATTATGTTTATGTTAGTCTTGTACATGTAGATCAAACACGACCACAAAGCATATTTCAGTTGGCAATTGTACAAAGCAGAAAATTAATTTCAATAAAAAAACAAAAACAGGATCATCTATTCCCAATGTCCTCTATAGAGAATGAATGTTTCTGTATGCCCCAAAACTCTCCCCCAAGAATAAGATTTCAGCACCAGAATATTACAACTGAAACCAAACAGAATTTACAGTAAGACGATCCTCAGGTTGTTAGAATGATTTTTTTTATTACTATTATTAGTCTGATTAAATCTTTATTGGAAACCATTACAAAAGGTACATTTACACAACCGCTGTGTACTAAAAGTTTGATGTATGTTCACGGTGATCTGCAAATATGACTCAAACTGATGTATTATGTATGCCAAGCCAGTAGGCGGTTATATTAATAAACACTATGTGCCTACACACATACAGCCTTGTAGTCCACAACTTTTGTTTTAGCTCTCAAGTAATAGGCAATGCATATGGATGTCATAGATGTAGGAGATAGGGTTGAAGTCAGAATTATTAGCCACCCCTGTATATTTTCCCCCCAATTTTTTAATGGGAAGAAGATTTTTTAAACACATTTTTTAAACATAATACTTTGAATAACTAATTTAACTGATCGCTTTTATCTTTGCCATGATGACAGTACATAATACTGTATACTAACATCATACAAGTATTCAGCTTTACCTGCAAGTCTTTATTTTACTAATTATATATCATGTCATGTTGTTTTTGATTTTCAGCATAATGTAGGCCTATAGTTATAATAATATTCATGCAATATAGTTATAATGATATTTATCCATGATCAAACCAGTGTGCAACTTGAGCAGAACTAATACTAAATTGTTTCAAATTTGGTTTTGTAGTTCAAGCCCAAATAAATATTTGCTGCCGTTTTTATATCGTTTAAGTTCCTTTGATTGAATATTTAAAAATCTGTGGATATTAATGATGCATTTATTGGGTAAAACTGCAATTTTTTCTGTTATTCAATGTGTTTTTGGTCAATATCAATGCACTGTCACTTTAATTGAGACCCAGTGCCAAAACTATCGCGGCACTGCTGTTGCACGGCTAATTGGCTGATGCACTGCTTTGCGTCTAATCTGTTAACATTGATGCTGAAAAAACATGCCTTACAGTATCTATGTTAAATTGGCGAGTTAAGGTAATTAGGCAAGTCAGTGTATTATGATTTTTTCTGTAGACAATCAAATAAATATTGTTTAAGAGGGCTAATATTGACATTAAAATGTTAAAAAAAAAGAAATTTTATTCTTTTTTTATGCTTTTATTCTAGCCGAAAGAAATCAAACAAGACTTTCTCCAGAAGGAAAAATATTATAGGAAATACTGTGAAAAATCCCTTGCTCTGTTAAATATCATTTTGAAAATATTAGAAAAGAAAAAAAAAAAGAAAAAAAATTTCCAGGAGGGCGAATTATTTTGACTTCAATTGTAAATGGTTTTCAAAAGTTTGTTTTCAGGCCTCAACATTGCTGTGATGAAATGAAAGGCCAAAATCAATTCAATCGTTTCAACAATGCACTACCAGTCAAAAGTCTGGAATAATCATTTTATAATGATTTAAAATAACTTATCAATTGCTGCTCAATTATTGCTTATGATTGTCAGAATCACACAGTATATTTCAATTGCACTTTGGGCATGCTTATTCTCTCTCTGAAGTCTAAAGCCGTGGTCACACTATACACTACCTGACAAAACTCATGTCGTCTATCCAAGTTTTAGGGACAATAAATAATAACTTGACTTCTAGTTGATCATTGGGTATCAGAAGTGGCCTATATGAAAGGCAAAGGCCTCTAGATTACGTTTTTTTTTTTTTACCTAAATAAAATATGATCATGCCTTGAGTTTTAATTATTTAATTAGGACAGTATCCTTGGAGGCTTGGAGGATTGCATCCGTACATCTCTGCAATGACTCAAATAACTTATTAATAAAGTCATCTGAAATGGCAAAGAAGGCGTTCTTGACGGTCTCCCAGAGTTCATCAAAATTCTTTGGATTCATCTTCAATGCCTCCTCCTTTGTCTTCCCCCCGACATGCTTAATAATGTTCATATCTGGTGACTGGGCTGGCCAATTCTGAAGCACCTTGACCTTCTTTACTTTCAAAAACTTTGATGTGGAGTCTGAAGTATGAGAAGGAGCGCTGTTCTGCTGAAGAATTTGCCCTCTCCTGTGGTTTGTAATGTAGTGGGCAGAGCAAATGTCATGACACTTCAGGCTGTTGATGTTGCCATCCACTCTGCAGATCTCTCACACGCCCCCATACCGAATGTAACCCCAAACCATGATTTTTCCTTCACCAAACTTGACTGATTTCTGCAACATTTTTGGGTCCATGAGGGTTCCAATAGTTCTGCAGTATTTGTGATGATTGAGATGCAGTTCAACAGATGATTCATCTGAAAAATCTACCTTCTGCCACTTTTACAAATGATCAACAAGAAGTTATTATTTGTTGGTCTTACAACTGGGAACGATGACAAGACTTTTGTCAGGTAGTGTAGTTTGAGAAAGCAAATTTCTTTCGTATGGCGCCGTGAAAGGGGGCAGGATAAAACATGATGATTAGACTTTGATGAAGCGAGTGATCAATTCACATTTAGAGGTCATCTTCTTATCTTCTATTGGCCTCACGCGATTCTGCAGGTCAGAGTTCACCAAGCTTGAACTTTGGAACGCAGCTAAATTCGAAACTTGTTGAGCGAGCTTGTGTTTTCGGTCTGCTGCATTCACAAGCGTATGAATGGAAGAATACGGGGCAAAAATTGTAGTGGGTCCTATTCCAATACAGGTAAAAACAAACAAAACAAAACTACCCTCCGCAAACAACAAAATTATTTAAACTGCAATAACCTTTCTCAATATTTTTTTTAATTGTATTTTGTTAACAAATGAACACCAGTTGGTAGCATGATGCTGAGCGTGCATTTTACACAAAGTTCTCAGACTTTTATTACGCTCCAACAGTTGCAAAAATGCTCTCAGCTGATCGTTTTTAGAAAAGCGCTGGAATTTTCAGCTGCGCAAAAATGCTTTGGTGGACACGCGCCCTAATTTCCAAAGTAAATAATTGACGACTATTAAATAATAATATTGAATCAACAATAATAAACTGCAATAATGTTTCACAATATTATTATTATTTTTTTTACTGTTTTTAAACAAATACATAAAGAATAGCTGAGCAGAAGTGACATCTTGAAAACAAAACAAAAAACATTAAATATCTTTATTCCCAAATTTGACTGGCAGTCTATTTTATAAAATATCAGTTAGTTCCTTTATTACAGATTTTTTTAAACAAAAAAAAAAAAATAACTAAATACCATACTTAAAATAATATAATTTTCCAAACCAAACAGTCTAAAACACACCAAAAATACATAAATTCTACTTTACATTATTTGTTTTGATGCCTGATGTCCACAAAGCGTGTGACTAGGCTTCGCGCGTTTTAGGCAACACAATCTCAAGGCAATTCTTAATGTTTTGATTTAGTGTCTAAATTTGTACACTCTCATTCCTATATTTTAGTACGATTTGCTCATCCCCCATTGAGGGTTGGGTTTAAGGGTGAAGTTTAGGGACACATTTGCATTTAAAAATCTTTTGTATTAAATCTTTTGTTGTTTGAATTGGTACAAACGAGTCACTTTTAGCACTGTTTCTGACAAAACTTAAAAGTTGTATTTCTTTGTGAGATCAGGCTAAAAAACAGGAGTACAATATCAGTTACTGCATAGAAATCTAAATCTAAATATGAACATTCTACTCGCATCTGACATGTTGATGTGTCCGCCATCTTGAAATGGTCCAAATGGTCCTTGAACAGGTCAAAACGTGCTGGTTTGCGTTTTTATATGCAGTACTCAATATTGTGTTGGCCAAATTCATCTGCTAAAGTTTATTGCTCACACACACTCATCACCACAATTGACTATGTGATTACTGTGGTTTTGGATTAGCCAGCTCGAGCATTTCTGGTGAACTGCAATAATATTCTATACCACTGAGCTTAAGATGTGCTCAAAATCGGTGATATTTGTATTTTCTATGCTTGTACACTCCTGCTTTCCCTCATGATGCTTAAATTTAAATGTGTTTTGATCAGGTTTTATGGTTAAACATCTAAATGTATGCTTAGGTCTATTCACTGATTACATTATAAGTATTACACTACCAATACCGGTAAAATAACATCATAAAATTGTCATACAAACCTTTCACCTTTACAAGCTTACGATCAAAACACAGATACACCTTGCTCTACAAAATGCACAGACTGACTTTGACCATTCGAATATGGCAGATGACTTCTGACTTGAAAGGATAATTAGCCCTTCTGAATTATTAGCACACTTGTATATTTATCATTTCTTTAACAAAAAGATATTTTATTCCGACAATAATTTTAACAACTTCTACATTCTAATGAATAATAATTTTATTTTATCTTTGGCATGATGACCACATAATTTTTTACTAGATACAGTTTTATGCAAAAGTTTGGCCACCCCTCTGGTCTTTCACAGTGATATGCCATTCAGTTTCTAGTGAAATCTAGATAATGTCATGTTTTTCAGACAGAAATTCATAGTGTAGCAGCATTAAGATGTGTGAAATTAAATTGAAACTGAAAGTAGACTGTGCAAAAGTTTGGGCACCCTCTCTTTTTAAAACCTATAGTTACTTAATGCTGATTGATTACAACACTAAATTAACCTAACACAAGTGCAACCAATCATGAAAAAGGATATTTAAGATAGCTGAATGCTAGTGGTGAAATATGGTGGAGGGTCCATCATGCTGTGCGGACGTGTGGGCGAGCACAGGTACTGGAAACCTTGTCAGAGTCTAAGGCCGCATGGATTCCAACAGTATCAGCAGATTCTTCAGAACAATGTTCAGGAATCAGTCAAGAGGCTGGAGTTACACCAGAATTGAATGTTTCACCAGGACAATGACCCAAAGCACGGTTCCACATCTACCAAGGAAGTATCTACTCAGGAACCATCCCAGTTTCCACACTTGAAAATCATTAAAAATCTATAGGTTGATTTGAAAAAGCCCATTCACACTTGGCGCCCATCGCACCTGAATGAACCGGAAAAATTGTGCAAGGAAGAATGGTCCAAAATGCTTTCAGCAAGAATTCAGGGACTTCTCCTGTACTATAAGAGGCATCTACAGGTTGTTATTTCAACAAAAGGTGGATGTACAAAATATTAATGTCATTATTCTGTGAGGGTGCCCAAATTTTTGACCCTGTCTGCTTTTGCTATGATTTAAATTGCATTGCATCTGTTGATTTAAATAAATGTTAAATCAGAACTGAAGTTGTTTTAAGCCCCAGTTAGATCACACAAATTTGTCATGATTTCGGCATGATTTCCTTGACGTACAGTGTTGTGGGGATTCGTAAACGACAAATGGGCATCGTGACACACGATTTCATAGTTTCTTCTCGTGGCATAGTTTCAAGACAACAGATACCATGCCTACGACACCTCACAATACCGTCACAGAAAGTCTAGCATGTTTAATTTTTTTCTCGTTCTTCATGACGAGTTCAGTCACGACACTGCAATAGACGCACATTATTTCAGTGGGTGCTGCCGTTAATGTTAATCAAAAAATAGGCTGCATATTTACATATGAGTGGGTCGCAGGTGGATAAGATCAATCATTTGTTATGCAAACTTAAACACCATAATATTTTAGAAAAGGTAGTTAAAGCATTTTTATCTGACAGACTGGGACAAATATGCAGACATCTTCATTCTCACAATGATTTCTCTCATCCTTCCAACAGAGTATGTTCTTCCGAGGTAATCTGGAACATGTTCAGTGCCGCGAATACATTGCAAAAGGATTTCCTGCTTATTCAAAATTGTCATTAATAGTGAAAAGTTTAATAAAGGCTTCTCTGAAACTGTGAACATTTCACTTTAATTTTATTACAATGCTAGATTATTATTTTATTTCACAAACCAACACAATCTCACAGCAATTCGTGTTTTGGTGCATCTTGCGGACTTGAAGCGCATCACCTCAAATGTTCCTCGTTATTCTTGTTTAAAGATAACTGACCAACAAAAGATACATTAAAATAAGTTAAAAATTATAGCAAATCAAATTTGTTTTGAAAAACATATGAATTATATATTTATTTGTGCTTCTCCACTTATCAAATGTGTGGTTGGATGATTTGTCTTGCTCTGAGGAAAACAAGGACAATCACAAATCTCGGTTATATATTTGTTAATTTTTTTAGTATGCCATTATTTTAAAAATTACATCTTGAGCATCTTGCTGCCGCTTATTTGCCTTCGTTTTCTCGTCTCATTCACGGCAAGTTCAGGCGAAGGTTTAATAAGAAACCCATGGGAGAAAAACATACATTTAGATTTCAAAGAAAATGTCTTTGGAGGAATCAAACATTTGATCCATGTCACAAGGAATGACCATAAATAATGTAGTTAGTTGTCTGTAAGCATGAGTGTTTATTGAGATACATAACTGTTGTATGACTGCTTTGGGAAATAATGCATATCGTAGACATCACAGGATGACTTATCGTAAAGGAACGTGTAGTCTGGCACATTTGTTACCGACGACAAGTCAAGATTTTACCAAAAAGGAAAAAACAAAACAAAAAAAACACACACAATCTGACATTGTGACTTTCATAACCAACAATAAAAATCATGAGATCTGAGCTGGGCTTTACCCATATGCCTTTTCCGTAAAACTGCTACTTTGAAAGACTAGCAGACTATGATTTGCAATCATGATAATTAATAGGGGGTAACCAAACTTTGGCATAAAACAGTATTTAGCTTAATTAGGCAAGTTAGGGTAATAAGACTAATTGGCTAATAATTCCGTAGACCATAGAAAAATAACATTGCCCTAACATTGCTAATAACATTGACCTAAAAACAGTTTTAAATTTAAAAACTGCTAAATAAAACTTTCCCTTAAAAGTATTATAGGAAAGATTGTGAAAAATTCCTTTTAAACTCTCTGTCAAACATAATTTTTTTGAAATATTTGCAAAAGAAAAACAAATTCACAGGAGGGCTAACTATTCTGACTTCAACAGTATCTATGTGTAAGTGCGCTAGTACACCAAAGCATTTTTCCCACTTTGAGCATTTTCTTTCTGCTGTTCTCAATGGAAGCGCCATGTTTTTTGAACGCTAGTAGGTAGCAAGGCGTTGAGTGTGCATTTTACATGAAGTGCTCAGCCTTTTATAAATGCTCCAACAATGCAAAAATGTTCTCAGCTGAGCGCTTTTAGAAGAGCACTGGAATTTTCAGCTGCGCAAAAATGCTTTGGTGGACGCGCCCTAATTTCCCTCAGCAGAACAATAATTGCCGACTATTGGTATCAACGAATATCAATGACTTTGTGTAATAGTGTACAGTTCTTTGAGAGGCTTGAGATTAAATTCCTCATTATCTCATGATGCACTGGGCTTAATTCCCATTCATCCTGAGTCCCTATCATTAATAGTGTGTGTAAAATACCCAGTACTTTGCTGTTACACCTCGGTAGTGTGCAAGTCTTTATCTTTAGGGGAATTTGAAGGTGGTGTTATGTTGGTTCTTCTCTGCCAGGGCGAGGATTCATCAGCGTTTACTTGAAGTAGATTTGGGACGACTCCTGGAGCGACAGGCGCGATCGTGCCCCGGCCCGCATGCTGGTTCGCTCTGCTCCCTCCCACGGCATGCTGATGGTCCGAGGGGAAACGGCATTCTGAGTAACAGAGTTCAGCGGGGACGGGTGAGCGAGAAGTTGGGAGACTTGGTTCATCGTAGTAGAAGGTTGAGGTTGGTTCAGCAGGCTCCTGCGGAGAACGAGGAACAGTTACAAAAACACTAGAACGCTGGACAGAGGAAACAGATTTTGTAGAGAGGGTGAAAAACTTGAGGACAGGGTGAAGCAGGAGTTACAGCAGGATCTTTAGTGCGGTTTAGGACACAGGCGGCAGTCAAACAGTGGCAGTGAAAGCAACAGCAGGCTGGAAGATGTTGATCATTCTGGGAAACAGCAGGAAGAGGAGCTGGTAGTGCAGGAAAAGGGCTCGTTTTTGGATTGTTAGTGTCTCAGTGTCACATTTAATCTCTGAAAGTGAAAATAAAAGGTAGAGATCAGTTAAAACAGCATTAAAGGAAGACAAAGGGAAAACTTGTAT
This sequence comes from Danio albolineatus, assembly GCA_903798035.1. NCBI lineage: Eukaryota > Metazoa > Chordata > Actinopteri > Cypriniformes > Danionidae > Danio > Danio albolineatus. The sequence continues at coordinate 3,189,855 of CAIGQQ010000153.1, forward strand.
GACAAGAAATTAATAAAACAGAGAGGTCCATTAATAGGCTTTGAGGAGACAGTGTTTTTTATTTGAATGAAGACCTGTGTAAGTGTCTGTTCCCATCAACACTAAAGTTTGACTGTTTGTTGTCAAATTAGCATTTCCACACTGTAAAAAAATCTAGCTTACAAATCATTAATTCAGTTTAAAATTGTAAGTTAAGTGGACATATTTTTGAGTTAAATTTACTTATAAAAATGATTTAACTGCATGTTGGGAACTGTTTGTTCAATAAAAGTAAAAAATTCAGTTGAGGAGACTTTAAATTTTGTTTTCTCCATATCTTCAAAAAATAAAAAGTTGAGTTAACTTAAAATTTTAAAGCAACCAGCTGCAAAGAAATTTTGAGTTTAAGCTTTAGTGGTTGAAGTTGTGCCAAATTATTCCGTAAAGTATCCTTGACTTAAACCAGCCTTTTCAGTCAACTTAAAACAAATTATTTGGCACAACTTTATCCGCTGAAGCTTAATAAATTTCTTTGCAGCTGGTTGCTTTAAAATTTAAGTTAACTCAACTTTTCATTTTTTTACAGTGCATTAAGCACGTCTGCTATTTTTCTGCATTGGTCTGGTCAGATCAATTTTTCATATTGGTGTGAAAAAGAAGCACACACTAGCATATGATAAAAAAAGAAAAGAATGAGATATATAATAAACGAGATACTGAATGTGCAAACTCATTCTTTAGGTTGCATTTACAGTGCAGATCTTGAAGGTCAAATCTGATGTTGTGAATATATCTGATTATTTTGTCGACCTGCTAACATCATCTTTTAAAGGAGACTCGTATCAGATTGACTGCATTTACGCAGTACATGGAAAATACTCAATGACTAGGAAAAAAAGTGCGGGTGTTGACTAACAGCTGATAGTAAATGAGCACTCTTTCCTCCATTCCAGTATTTAATGTGTTTTACTATTGTTTATGGCAGAAAAGTTCTCATTTGGTCATCTTCTTTTAATCTAGGCCTTTTTAAACCAGTAGGCATCTTAATGTCTTTTCCGACAATAACGGGAGAGAAACATCAAACGTCAAAGAATTGTTTCAAGTAAAAGCAAGTTAGGCTATGAAATGGATTGTATACTGTTAGTAAATCAAAGTAGAGAAGTTGAATGCAGTTATCAAACAGTATGAATACAATATGATATAATGAAGATGTGACGTATTGAGAACATGATGAAGATGATAAACAATGTTATGAAGAAAATTGTTAATGACAATTTAGACATTCTAGCCAAATAACCAGAGACCAAAACTTATAAAGAACAATATACAACCTTTCCAATAAAAAAAAAAAACTTCACTGTGACCAGAAGTTGGATGGGAAAAATTAGATCGTCTAAACAACAGCTTGATAAAACATCCCGATGGGTTTCTATTTTATTTTCAATAAACAGTTGCATTTGAAAAAAAAAAAAAAAAAAAAGGGGAAAATACTCAAATTCGAATCCAGGTATTACTTTGATTCATTACAAGGCAATGAACTTCCAAAAATGTCTACGTTACAGATGTTTAGCCAATCATAATGCACTACGTCAGCTGTTCAATCAGATAATTCTGGCCTTTTTTAGACGTAGCTTTCAAGAAACCAAGTGGCAACCTCTTAGTCTCCCTCATGAAGCCAATACAGAGAGTTAGGTATAAACAGAGGGCAGAGCCAGCTCCAAATGGGCTGTGCAAACATCCAGGAGTTTTTGATTGATTGATTAATTGATTGATTGATTGATTGGTTGATTGATTGATTGCTTGATTTAATGTCTTGTACTTGACACCGAGTCCAACCTATTGTGCTTTATTAGCGTACCACAATCCTAAACCAACCCCTTACATTAATGAAAAAAAAAAAACATTATTAATTGTTGTACAGTGTTCAGTATCTGCAAATGTAACCATTCTAGCCATAACCCAAACTACTTGTGGCATAAGTCCCTCCCACCTGGAGTTCTCTGAGCTACTGCGATAAATACTTGAATACGGAAGTGACTGAAACTGCAATACATCAACTGGCCACTAGAGGCTGGCTCCAAAGGATAGTCGATCTCATAGACTCCCCATGTTAAAATTTATATCATAAAAGAAATGTACAGCCTCATACAAAAAAAGTTTTAAAGTGTATAGCTAATATTACTCTTCTTATTTTTTTTATTAATTTATCTGTTTAATTAAGGGACTAAGCTGAATAGAAAATGAATGAATGAATAATATACAACCATATGGCGTCTAAGAGTTTTACAAAGGCTATCTTTTATTATAATGTATATTATGATTTATTATCTATCCACCTATCTATCTTGCATATATTTAAATTATTTTACCCATTATTTCCAAGAAGAAGAAGAAGAATTATTTTTTTTTTTGACACTTTTCCACTGAGTGGTACAGTATGGTACGGGTCGGTACGGGTCACCTTTATCAGGCTTGCGTTTCCACTGCAAAAGGGTACTCTTTTGGTGGGCGTGGTGTACGACAGAAAGTTTGTCGACGTCATTTTTGCACGAGGAAATGTCTACAGTAAAGCTTTATGGGTCGTTCACAAATCATACGAGCAGCACTTTTCACAAAACAGATGCTTTATTATACACACAAACACTGGTGTAAAAATGTCATTACTGACTGAACATGATCTGATTATAACTGCAGATCAATGATGCGAAATAGCCTACGGTCCGCGATTATATCAAATAAATAGAGGCTCGTTATTATATGCTGATGTTCTTTCAGAGCATTGTCTCTCGGCTGTGTATTAAACATGGCGGGTCTTTTGTTTTCATTCTGGCTTGTTGGGCAAGCAAATGACGCATCTCTGTAAGCCAATAGCGTTCAGCTGCGCGTCTAGCTCTGCCTTACAGCACGCTTTGGTACGCTTGGGACCCTTTGCAAAGGGTGACTAAAAAGTGGTACGGTACCGTACCGTACCACTCAGTAGAAACGGGCCAATAGTAAACATTCCAGGAGACTTATCCTTTATATACATACAGTATAGTATATCCCTTGAATTTTTCTGCAGTCATTGCAATGTCTCAGTGTAAAATTCATTCATTCATTCATTTTCATTTCGGCTTAGTCCCTTTATTAATCTGGGGTTGCCACAGCTGAATGAACCGCCAACTTATCCAGCATATGTTTTTAGCAGTGGATGCCCTTCCAGCTGCAACCCATCACTGGGAAACATCCCTACACACTCACTCACACACATAGACTACGGTCAATTCAGCTTAACCACTTCACCTATACCACGTCTTTGGACTTGTGGGGGAAACCGGAGCACCCGGAGGAAACCCAAATGAACACGGGGAGAACACGCAAACTGACCCAGCTGAGGCTTGAACCAGTGATCTTCTTGCTGTGAGGCGATCGTGCTACCCACTCCGCCAATGTGATGCCCTAGTGTAAACTCACAGTTATTAAATAATTTTATTACTGATCCCTAAACAGAGGTGTTGGTAATGAAATGAGCAGATGGGATATTAAGTATGGATGTGCCAAAAGCATGGTAAAATGAAGCAAATGGAGATGAGGGGTGTCAATGGTCACTCTATAGCATGACACGAGGGCTGGTTTTAGTTGGGTTGGATTGTTTAAGTGAAGCAGCTCTATACCCTGTTCAGATGCACTACAAGGACTGCAGGCCTCTAAACCTAAGCAGGGAGCTGAGTGCAAAAGAAACAGGTACAAAGCGTGAGGGTTCGATCTCAACACATACGTGCTGCATTCACCATTGCAGGATGTATACCTCTGTATACAAGGGTTTGAGAGCCGCCTGGCCTGACGCATCTGCAACATAGCGCACATTCGTTAGGCACCGACATGGAGAAACAGAAGCAGAAACAGACACTAGGTTTCCATCCACTTATTTTAATGTGCATTTTAGGGTGTGGAATAAAAAAAGCTGAATGGAAACGCCAAAATACGAAGGAATTGTAGAAATGTGCATAATAGACATATGCACTCACTTCAGTATGATCAGTTTTAAGATATAAACTACAATTGATACAGATTTACCAAATAAATTCCTTGAAGTGTATTAAAAAAGGTGATTTTACCTCATCATAACCTAAACTTACCAGTGAATAGATCTCATCTCATCATCTCAAATACTGTTTTAATAATTCTGCAAACACCTAAGCATAAATTCATTATTTTGCTCCCTCCCAGAACTTACAAAATAGTTTTAACAAAAAACATGAATTTCTGCCTAATGCAAAATATTATAACAGAGTTTATTAGTTGTATCTTATCAGCAGTAAGCAGGGAAGAGATAAAGTGATTCCTCAGCTTACAGAAACATGTTTTTTTTATTATTTATACACTCACTCCACTTTTTTAGGTACACCTTAATAGTACAGGGTACCTTTTGCCTTCAGAACTGCTTTAATCCTTCGTGGTATAGATTCAACAATATACTTGAAATATTTTTTCAGAGAATTTGGTCCATATTGACATGATAACATTACATAGCTGCTGCAGATTTGTCTGCTGCACATCCATGATGCGAATATCCCGTTCCACCACATCCCAAAGCTGCTCTATTGGATTGAGCTCTGGTGGTTGTGGAGGCCATTTGAGTACAGTGAACTCTGTCATGTTCAAGACACCGGTCTGAGATGATTCGCGCTTTCTGACATGAAGTGTTATCTTGCTTGAAGTAGCCATCAGAAGATAGGTACAGTGTGGTCATAAAGGGATCGACATGGTCAGCAACAATACTCAGGTAGGCGGTGTCGTTTACACAATGCTCAATTGGTATTAATGGGCTCAAAGTGTGCCAAGAAAATATCCTCCACACCATTACACCACCACCAGCAGCCTAAACTGTTGATACATGTTGTTGATGCCAAATTCTGACCCTACCATCAGAGCAAAAATCGAGACTCGTCAGACCAGGCAATGTTTTTCCAATTCTCTATTGTCTAATTTTGGTGAGCCTGTGAAAATTGTAGCCTCAGTTTCCTGTTCTTAGCTGACAGTAATGGCACCCGGTGTGGTCTTCTGCTGCTGTAGCCCATCCCCCTCAAGATTCGACGTGTTGTGCATTCAGAAATGCTCTTCTGCATACCTCAGAGTGATTATTTGAGTTACTGTTGCCTTTCTATCAGCTCGAACGAGTCTGGCCATTCTCCTACAAACCTCTGGCATCAACAAGGCATTTGCACCCACAGAACTGCCGATTACTGGATGTTTTCTTGTTTTCTGACTATTCTCTGTAAACCCTAGAGATGATTGTGCGTGAAAATCCTAGTAGATCAGCAGTTTCTGAAATACTCAGACCAGCCCGTCTGGCACCAACAACCATGCCATGTGATTTGCTGATTCGAAATTTGCATTAACGACAAGACAGGACAGGTGGACCTAATAAAGTGGCTGGTGAGTGTATATCTATAATTTATGTATAGTTTCCCATGAATTGACAATGTTTATTCTCACAAACACCTGAGATGGAAATGTTTAATTGACACATATTTTATGCAATATTTAGATTTTGCGCATATTAGCAAATTTGCATCTTTGAATTGAACCATAGATACATAAATAGTAAAGTGCTGAGGTTTTTCAACCAGTAAGTTTCAGTAATCAAGCCTTTAGGTGGGCCGCGAGATTAAAATGAATCAAAAATATTATCCTATAATAGTTTAATTTCAATATTAATGTGTTAAATTGAAATGATCAAAGCATGGCCTTTCTCAGGTTCTGTGATTGATTCCTTTGAACCCATTGCACTTTTAAAAACAGACTTAACAGTGACACAAAACTCCCAACCGCTTCACTCCAACTAGGCCGTCATCACTCGGTTGAATAAAGCAAATCTTAATGCTAACGTAAAGATGATTAGAATAGATAATAACCAACTCAAGAATGCTAATGCATGACTCCTGTCAAAGCCTACATTAGCCACATGTAAGTACTGATGCTCTCTGTGCATTTTTGCATGAATGCTTCATTATATCCACATAGTTGTCCAAATGAATGTCTTGTGAGTGCTTTATAATGGACACTCACCCATACAGGACGATACTGGGAGGGTCACTAATGTTTCTGTACATATGAGCATCAAACACACTCTGGTGTAGAAACTCATCAATCTTTAATCTCTAATTAGCCACCTTCAGGTTTGTGCGTTTCAACAGATTTAGAATATATTTATTGTGTTTTACATATCTGTGTTTTTTATTTTTAAATGGAAGCTAATAGATATTCAGTCTCTCCTGTTAATAGCAACATGTTTATTTGACCTTTGAAATTGCCTGTTGTCCTGTTTATTCCAGTTTCTCCTATGAGGATATCAGGATATTAAAAGAAAAACCCTGATCTTTGGCAGCTTTTCAAGTTTGAAAAATAAACCCTGAGATGGACAACAACAAATAGCGCACTAACAAAAATATGTCAGGCACCATATAAGACCAATATATATTTCTTATTCCTAAACGGTTTGGGAGCAGATTACAGCTTTTTTCAATTTTGTGTTGTTTTTATGACCTGCAGTAGAAGAAAAATATAATAATAGTAGAAAGCAAAACAAATATTTTGGCCTTAATAAATGAATAATAAAAACTTCTCTTTGCTGCAGAAGTACAGTTTAAGACCATGTCCACGGTATTTAAAAAAAATATATAAATGAGTTTTCCCTGCTTTTCTTTAAAGGGGTGGTCCACTACAATATCATATTTTAAACTTTAGCTGATGTGTAATGTAGCTGTGTGAACATAAACTCTGAATGTAATATGTTCAAAGTTCAATGCAATGAAAGACATTGGCTTTTACAGAGTTAGCTTAGCAAAGACTACAGCGAACAAAGTTTGGGGTCTACAAAAAAACAACAAAAAAAAACAACATCCAGGCTAATGAGATCACAAGGGTTTTTGGTTTTGCGCCGTGTGCAGCGAAGGGGTGTGGCCAGAGGCGTTGTAATGTTATAGCAGAGAAAGATAAAATGCCGTCCAAACGCTGCTTTTCCACAGAGTGTCACACGACACAAAGAGAGAAGTGCTTACAATTTAATTTTAATTACATTCCAGAGAATAAAAAAAAAAAAAAATAATAATAATA
>CAIGQQ010000153.1:3197031-3210343 GCA_903798035.1 Danio albolineatus
TATATATATATATATATATATATATATATATACACACATACATATATACATATATACACACACATTTGACAAAGGACTGCTTCCAGAATCTCTCCCAGTTCAGAGCTGGATTTGGTTAAAACTCCTTTAACCGACGAAGCTGTGGGTTGTGAGCCACAACCTGTAAGTATTTTTATTTGTTAAAATTGATCTATTACATGCACTAACAATTTAGCTTTGAATTCATATTGATCGGTCAAACCACTGTAAACACCCACAATCTTCACCAGCACTGCAGTGCCTCTCTATGTGGACGCTTTCCATGCTTTCTACCTCTCAAATAATGAACTCATAAAATATATGTGAACTTTCATATTACTAACACATGCTTATTCTAGATCAGGGGTGCTCAATCCTGGTCCTGGAGATCTACCTTCCTGCAGATTTCAGTTGCAACCCATATCAAACACACCTGCCTGTAATTATCAAGTGCTGTTCAGGTCCTATTTAATTGGTTTAGGTGTGTTTGATTAGGGTTGGAGCTGAACTCTGTAGGAAAGTAGATCTCCAGGACCAGGATTGAGCACCCCTGTTCTAGATATACGTGAAAGACACTGTCAGATGTTATTTTAGAGAGCAGGCATGAGGTTCAGCTGTGTCCCTTCATTTTCTGTCAGATTTTATACAAATGAAGCATGAGCACACATTGTTTTGCATCTTATAAACACAACCAAGCCTTAAAAATACACTCTGGACCACCCCTTTAGAAAAAAGTAAAATAAAAATCAGTTCAAATGAAAACACAAAAATGAACTATTATGCATCCAAATGGGTACACTAAACAAACAGGCAACGAATAAAAAACCTTTTAAGATGAGTTCCCACAAAATGTGGAAGAAAATTGCATACAAGTCAATACAATAGTGAAAACAAAGATGGATTACAGTCCTGTGGTGTGAACAATGCAGAATGTGTGATTTATTTGTTGCGAATGTACAGAAATTGCTTCAATCATGTCTTCCATGTTAGGTGTGAACATGACCAATCAGAAGGAAAATATGAGGTAAGAACTCCCAGAACTACTGGCCACACAACCACACTTAAACTGGAGTTTCAAGAGTTCACACTTAGCTGATGATTGATTATAAAGCTTGTTTAGCATGCTGTCCCGGGAGAGAGCCCTGAGCTCATAAGATCCTCAAGCCTATGGCTCCCTCCTGTTTGCAAGGCGAGAGGGGAGTTTGAGCTCAGGAAGAGAACTCCCCTTCAGTAGTAGCTAATGAACAGATAGTGATTGCTCTTAAGAGATAACTATTTACTAGGAGCATGTCTATGGTGCCGATTTGGATTAGTCAATTAACTTAAGTTGCATGTTTTTGCATGGTGGGAGGAAACTGGGGAACCCGGGGGAAACCCACGTGAGCACTGGGAGAACGTGTAAGCTCTGCCAGAAATGTTGGCTGGCTTGGTAAGGACTAGAACCAGTGACATTCTTGCTATGAGGCAACAGTGCTAACCACTGGGCCACCGTGCCACTCATCTAGGAAAGGAGGAGTAGCAGGGGTGGAAGGAGGGATTCTTTAAAACGAAAATGGCTGTGATATGGAACTTAGGGTATTTATAGTGACTTAGGAATCGTCTGATTGGTGCATCGTAAATTTAGAATAATGCGGAACCAGATGCAAGCAATCATAAGCACGTGATCCTCCCGAAATTAGTTTATAAATCACATTATAAATCTTTATAAAACTCACGTCAGACAATTTTCACCCTGGCTGGACTCTTCCGAAAGTTTTCAGTTGCATGATACTGCATTTTTGTGTGGACAAAACAGCCAAACCACAAGGAACCAACTGCCCTTTTGAAAATACCCGTGTTTACATGGACAGGGCCTAAGAGATGTCAACCCCCCCAAAAAGATTGAGAACCCCTGGGAAGTATTTAATTGAGACAGTAAAAAAAGGTTTAATTTTAGCGTAAACTATCCTTTCAGGATTGGCCATTGGTCATTACATCAACACCCCTAAGTGAGTGACAATTAAAGTAAGACTTGGTTGAACTGGACATGGACTGGGTGTGTGACTACAAAACACTTCACAAAAGACTAATCAAAGCACAAAAGAAATTTGTCTGGAAACTCAGAATATGCGAGATAAAAATAAAATCTTACAGATGCTGCTGAGCGTCCAGGACCCCGCTGGGCCACTATGGCCCCAGAGATAGCCTTTATCCAGCCGTGCATCTCCTCTGGGCTGTCAGACTTAAAGAAATAAAACACATATATCCGTAGCTTTAGTTTTTAAGCTGAAGTAATCATGAGAAGTTCTTTCATATTCTGATTCACATTCCAATTAAACAGATTTTTGTGCAAGAAAAATACAACATTTTGACTGTGACGTGATCAGTGAAGTGATGTTCTTTAGTTTAAACATCATGAAGGTACATTTTAAAGGTGCAGTATGTAAGTTTTACACCCAGTGGTTGAACTATGTATTGCATTCCTGGATTAAAACAAATGCAAGCGAATTTTAGCAAATTTAAATGATTTAAACCGTGTTCTAAATAAAAGCAACGGCACTCGATAGAAGGAATTTTTGTCCTAACCAACACCTAAATTGATATTTTAGAAACGACTTCTATTTCTCACAGGTGAACAACAGAAAACTGTAGAAAACCTCATGTGCTTTATTCAGTGTTAAATGCTAACAATGTGAGTCTGAACACCATTTTACAAGACATTTATTGCCATATACTTCCGAACTAAACACATATCAGTGATTTAGCATGTACATTTAATAATGTTAAAGAGGGTTAATATGTATTAAATAGATTATAAACCTTACCATTTCATAAGTGAGTGCATATTCTGTGCTTCTGAATGAATGTATTTAAAATTCTGTCGTGTTTCGTCTGGTGCAAACAGCCAAATTGCTCATCACTGCGTAACGATATCTTGTCACGAAGCATGTTGTTAGGAGACGGGGTTACAATGTAACCTGCTCACCTAATGTTTACGTTCATAATATTTTTTTTCATTTGCTAATTAATAACCATAGTGGAACTGAATATGCATCTCATTTCGAAGTCTGCTATTGTCCAGCAGAGGTCGCATTTCGGTCACAGTCGCATCACATCGCATTTCGGTCACAGACGCAATTAATGAAATACGTAGTTTTCCACCAAGGCAACCCGGGGTGCCTAAATATAATTGGCTAAACTGGCACTGGGCAGGTTATTAAATGACCAAATCTAAGACAGCGTTCTGCCATGGAAATCACATTTTCAAAGCAGAATATCTGACTTCAGAATTGCTTTTCAGATAAACAAGAATGTTCACTTGTCATGTTTTTTTTTTTAAATATCTACAAACATATCATGGTGTTTTATGCTTTAGCACAGTGTTTCTCAACTGGTGGGTCGCGACCCAAAAGTGGGTCGCAGGAACATTTTCGGTGGGTCGTGGAGTGTGTGGTCAAAAAACCAAAAGTTTAATTTTTAACTTGTTTTGCGTATACCGGACATTTATTTTGAAATACGCGCGCGTCACGTTGCCGAGCAACATAGAGAGTCAGCTGGTGGAACTGTCGTGATAAGATGCTGAAAAAGAAATTCAGTGAAGTAAGCCTGTCCCAGTTTTCGCGATCTGAGAGTGCAATCAAACCCATCCCATTCAGAACTACGTATCTGTGAAAGTGGCTTATCTTCCTTGGTGCATAGTCAAAGCAGAAAAACAGGTGGGACATAGCGCGATCTTCGGGTAGCACTGTCTACCATCACCCCTGACTTTGAAACTCTTATCACATCAGTAAAGCACATCCTCAGTTATCTCATTATCTTCCCAAATTACTGTTAGGTGACACATATGTTTATAATTGCTGTCATATTAGATGTAAGAATGGTTATGAATATTTTAATCATTTTACAATTTGCTGGTTTGTTCTGTTCAACAGGATCAATGTTATTCTTTTATTAACAGTTCAGTTTCGTTTATGGTAACCACCTTTCCTCACCCTAACCACTGTTTACAGTGTTTGTCGTTTTTACTTAGTAATATTTCTATAATTTGATACATTTTGTTAAATGTCAGCAATAAAATATTGTTTATTTGTAAGTCTTGCTGATTTTCTCATGATTTTTCTTTCACTACTTGTGTATGTTAACAAATAAATACAAATGAATTATAATTCCTAAAATTATATTACAGTTCCTAAAAATTTGGGTCGCGGCTTGATGACCATGTAAAAATGTGGCCAAACCAGTTGAGAACCACTGCTTTAGCATATGCTTTATGTATTTCACAACTTACAAACCCAACCTTTAAAAGAATCTTTAAAACTAAACAATTGTGTGTACAAGCTTGTACAGTAAGCTTAAAACACTTCAAAATGTTTATAAAGAATGTCTTATATATTATTTAGCATAATCCTAAAATATTTTAGTGTGATCACAGCGATCACTAAAGAAAAGGTAGCGGACATTTTTTTGTTGATTACAGGTTATAAAGGGAACATAAAAATACATATACATATTTTATCAGACAATTTATTACATCTTATTGAAATAATAAACATTTTAGTAAAAGAAAATAATTTGACAAACATGCAATATTTTGTGAATAAATTCTCGATCTGATAACCTGAACATAATAAACCTTTAATGAGCAAATATTACTGATGTAATACAAAATTCACAAACATAATAATGCAAAAGTAATTTGCATTGATAACGGTGAATACTATTAATAATTATCTCGAATTGCTATCATTGCATTATAAAAAATGTACTGTACTCGTGAAAAATGTATATTCACAAATCATACAAATCACCTTTTGCTTTTCTCCTGTCAATAAAATAACATTATAAAAAATTTTTATTCCACCATCATAAATCAAGGCACAGCATCATTACATTAAACCAATTGGAGATTTACCATGAGTTAGTCAATCCTACCTGAATGTAGAAAGTTCTCGAGGTAGTAACCAGTTCAAAAAGATTGTCCCTCATCATCAAGTCACTAAAAAGATAAATGGCCATCAGACACAGTACTTATTGAACAGCACATATGGCAATACAGTAATTAATCAAAACTGTTTATTTATGCATGGTCATGAAGTGTCCAACTTTCAAACCCTGTGATCTTTGTTGCAAGTCAACATTAAGATAAACTTGGCTGCCTGGAGATAAACAAAAATATAATAAATGCCCTGTTTTCCTGACAGCACAGATATATCACCATGACATTTTATTCCCCTAGTGTGTTTACATCCACAAGTTATTTTTTTAAATGTTAAATCCTCACCTGTAGAATATTGCTAATGTCACTCATGTTTCCTAGAAGGTCATTTGTAGCATTATTTAATTCAAAGTGTAGAATGGATGTGAATCTGCTCTTTTGACATATTTCAGTTGTTTATATTTAACAAAAATGGTTAAAATCCTTTCCAGATCATTTCCCAGGAGTAACAGTAATATATGTGTAATAACATTAGGAAAATCTGTATCCAACATGCATCCAAGTTTCGGAGATTATTGAAATGCAAGGCAGAAACTTGGTTCTACTGTATGTATCAGAGACTTCTTCAGGCCAAATCCACACTGTGATTTTTTTATAATCCTGAACGATTGCGGCATGTCAGACCGCTGAACATGGCTCCCATGTCCCGTTGTAAGATCTCAGCTGTCATAATGTCAGACTGAACGACAATGAAGATGCACCAAACACGGAAGAAAACTCCCCCAGAGTTTGACGTTATCCACCCGTGACAATTTCACTATCCCGCCTACTGAAATGATCCCTTGCAGCAAACATAAACAATGTGTAGCGGCAACTTTGCACACAGCACGCCTCACTAATAAAACCAGGAAGAAAAAAAACAGTTTGGACATTTCTCTGCGGTCATTTGAATTGTCGCATGGATTGTGTCATCAAATTCGGTGCTCCTGTTGGTTCTTGGATTGAAACTCATCGCAGTCATTGTCACACTGCAGGAATGTGTCTGAAATCTTCTGCCAGAACTTCGCCTGAGGTAAAATCTGATCGCAATGGGCATTAAGCAGCTGTTTGTGAACATGTCAAACCAACGATTAAAGATCACAGATTTTAGCCTATAGGATTTCAAGAATATTTTAGGATTTGCCAAATTTGTCTCAGATGACAAAATCGTGGCTAAAATCTCATTGTAGAGATTCGCTCATTGTGAGGCTTCGCTCACTCATATATACACACACACACACACACACACACACGCACACACACACACACACACACACACATATATATATATATATACCTTTACTGAATGAGCTCTGTGCTACATCTGACAGATCACAGACACGTTATAATCTGTTTTAAATATTTTTTTATTCTTCATATTTATTAATCATTTGTTTTTGTTTTCTTATATGTATTTCATGTTTTTTTATTCATGTTTATGTAAAGCACTTTAAATTACCATTGTGTATGAAAGGTGCTATATAAATAAACTTGCCTTGCCTATAAGCATTGACAGCAGATAAATAACTATCAGATAACTGATAAATCACTAATGTTAAGCTGGTAATTAGCCTGATCTGTAGCCTGATCTAGTATTTAAATTCAATCTAATTCATGCAAGGGTAAAATTAAGCCAAGATAGCTTGAAAATCCTAGCTTAATCCCTTATCTTGCTTTTTTGCATTACCCCTCAGGTGTGAAAAAAATCCCAGACAAACAGCATAAATCATGTGGAATTTGTTTGAGCCGTATTTCAACCTCTTGTTCAGTAGGGGTTGTTGCAGATATCATTCATTCATTCATTCATTTTCTTGTCGGCTTAGTCCTTTTATTAATCCGGGGTCGCCACAGCTGAATGAACCGCCAACTTATCCAACATATTTTTTATGCAGCGGATGCCCTTCCAGCCACAACCCATCTCTGGGAAACATCCATACAAACACATTCACACTCATACACTACGGACAATTTGGCCTACCCAATTCACCTATACCACATGTCTTTGGACTTGTGGGGGAAACCGGAGCACCCGAAGGAAACCCACGCAACCACAGGGAGAACATGCAAACTCCACACAAAAATGCCAACTGACCCAGCCGGGGCTCGAACCAGCGACCTTCTTGCTGTGAGGCGAACGTGCTACTCACTACGCCACTGTGGCGCCCTGTTGTAGATATCACTGAACAAAAAAATGATTCAAAGATGATTCCTTGCCTTTGCTACTTTAAGTGAAGTGGTTGTAAACAATTTATTTGGGCTGAATTTAAACAAACAAATTAGGTTGATCATTACTAAATTTAATTTGTTTGTTTAAATTCAACCCACACAAATTGTTTGCAACATTAAATAGTTTCAGACATCATGTATTCAGTGTATGCATTGGGAAATTATATGCAGAATGAAGCAAAAATTATAGGGAATTTGAGACTTTTGTGAAGAACTTGTTCACCAGAAGTGTGAGCAGAAACACATTAGGAAATTATTTTCGGAGGAAAAAAAAAAAAAAAGACATAATGTGGCATTTCTCAGTTTTTGTCAACCTCTTGCTTAATAGATCTTGTGGCAGAGACGCATTTGGAAATTATTTTCTAAGACATCTAAATTATTTTTCTGACATCATGTGGCATTTCTTTAAGCAGTTAAACTAACTTTACAAAAAACAAACAAACAAACAAACAAAAATCCTGTTGCACTTTTGGAAATAGTTTATAAACCTCAAAAGCACTTGTGGCAGAAATGCATTTGGAAATTATTTTCTAAGCAAACAACTGACATCATGTAGTATTTCAGCAGTTTGCCAACCTCTGTTTAAACTGGGGGGTGTGACAAGTGAAAGCAAAACTATACTGGATGAAAAAAAAAAAAAAAAAAAAAAACACGCACTGTCACATTTTTAAAGGGCCATGAAACCCCCCTCTTTCAGTTTAAGTCTACCTCAGATTTTTCAAAAACTGCTTCATAATGGGCGTGGAGGAAGAGTGGCTGGCAAAGCAGGGAAAAAAGAGGGGAGTGAACAACTCTTGTCAGTTGGCTCACAAAATTAGACACAACCAGGAGACGCATGATTTTATTATTTTCGCAGTTAAAAAGTAAAGAAATAAACAGAAATTTAATGCCTTGCTACATTTGCTTTTCGTAATTTCATTTACACATAACCACAATTTGTTATATAATTATAAAGAAAATCATGTTTATATAAACACTATAAACGAGTAGGACTTCTCTCCTCCTGAATCTGAATGCAGACACAGTGGACAGCAGTGCAGCAGGTCTTTGGCTCTGTCTATTCCAACCATTAGCCCTGCTGGTAATCTGGATGATTTTAAACATAGGCAAACACAGAAGCACGGATAGAGGTGATGTGTCTCAATGGTAACAAACTCAACTGGTAAAAGAGGAAGTCTGCCATTCTTCAATTCTCGTACAGCTCTCTTGACAAAAATGCTTGCTGCAAACTAACAGATTTGCTGTATGGGCCCAGACAGCATCGCGGGGAAACACATGCAACAAAGCACATGAATCATTGGAAACAAACACATAACGTTACGATCCTTCATGTACGGCTACATACTGCTGTCACCCAATCATTGAGTCTCACAGCTTGGCAGGTTTGCCTTGCCTTGCCTTGCATGTGCTCTCATGAATAACTAAGAAGCAGAGCCTTCTCATAGGATAAGAAAACTCTGCTATGAATATTAATGAGAAACTGACAGGTCATCACTCCACTTGCAGTTTTGTGCGACATCACCGATTTTGATCCCGCCCCAAACATTATTTTAAACCCGGATGATGAAATTAGCTGACGAAAGCTCCAAATCATTCAGGTTTATCCATAATTAAAGCTGACAGGTGCTAACGTTGTCTAATAACGCTGTCTTATAACGTTGTTTTTTAATTGATGCTCAACACACACAAATCTGTTACTTTTAAATAGTTTTTAAACTTCAAAAGGGACATAAATAATGGAAACAATGTGGAAAGAATTTTCCAAAACATAAATCCAAAACATAATTGAAGAACTACTGACCTTTGTTTACACTCCTGCACCTTGTTTACTTCTTTTAGAAGAATAATCTTCAATGGCTCTCGATCCTGAAAAAAAAGAGAGCAAGATTCAGTTCTTTATTTAATACACTCTTTACTTCATGTGAATGATTGTTCCGAAAAAAAAAGAAAAAAAAAAAAGCTAACAATTCAGCCATGCTGTGTGCACGCAGACAGAAAAAACAGGTCCGAGCAGGATGCTGCAGTGAGAACAAGCCTGTAATTATCACCCCTGAAATAGCCTTTATTGACATCTACTGTATGATTTAGCCTTTGACCAAGCCTTGCTCCTGCATTTGATATGCCTGGCCCCCTAACACGTGCGCACCAAGCAACACTCACAGCATCAGCGGCTTTTGCTGAAGCTGTAACAAGCTATTGCCCCCAAGACACCACAGTTAATTTTTTTACTGTATTTGTTTTTACTGTAAAGAGCAACTCAGAAACATTCGATTATTAACTAATTAATTTAGTTACTGTCAGATCATTGGTAAAAAACATATAATATTGGTAATATAATATAATTAATAAATTGATAAAAAAAATGTATCTGTATTGTCACAGTGATTGTGGAGACTAAGTAACAGTACAGTGCAAATTAACGTAACATTTAAAATAGAAATAAAACCAAATTAGAATTGGAATTAAAGATGCGATATGCAAGTTTGACACCCAGTGGATGAACAAGGTATTACATTCCTGGATCAAAACAAATCAAGCGCAGGTTGCCAGATGACCAATAAGAGAGAGTCTCGAGCCTAAAGGCTGATTTAAACAATGTTATAAATAAAAGCAATGTCATCCGACAGAAGGAATATTTTCCATAATAAAAGGAGTTTTGTTCTAACCAACAGGTCAAATTGATATATTAGAAACGGCTTTTATTTCTCACAGGTGAACAACAGTATTGTTCAAAATTATCACCTCAGGTATGCCCCATGTGCTTTATGCAGGTGTTAAATGCTAACAATGTGAGTTTGAATGCCATTTTACATGACATAGCATGTGATAGCGTAGCGTGTTGTTAGGACACGGGGTTACAATGTAGCCTGCTCACCTAATGTTTATGTTCGTAATATTTATATTATTTGCTAATTAATAACCTCATGTGGAATTCGCGTCTCATTTCAGAGTCTGCTACAGTCCAGCAGAGGTCGCATTTCAGTCACAGACGCATGCTTTGAGAGCCTTTCTGAAAGAATGAATGAATTAATGAATCAAATATGCTGTTTTCCAACAAGGCAACCCTGGGTGCTGTAATATAATTGGCTAAACTGGCATTGGACGAGGTAAAATAACCAAAACAAAGAGAGACTTCCGGCACGGAATGCCCATTTTCAAAGCAGAATATCTGACTTCAGCATTGTTTTTCAGATAAGCATGAATATTCGCTTGGCATGTTTAATAAATATCTGCAAACATGTTACAGTATTTTTATGCTTTAGAAGAGTCAAAAACTTACACACACTTCAAGTATTTTATATGAAATATTATTAATAATAATTATTTTAATTATCTTAATGTTTACTATTTTTAGGATTTACTAACAATACTACTTTAATACCATTACTATTTTTACTTTATTTTCCACCAAACTAACAACCTTGGGGAGCATAAGAACTTCAAAAACATTAAATAAATGTAATTATCCAAAACATTTGTTCAAATGACTAACTTCTAGCCATTATTCCATTGAATTTTCATATTCAGAGGTACAGGATCAGTTTATAGCAGTTTGTGCTATTCTTAACTTCATGGGAATAAAAATAATTTCCGTCCTATAAATCTGTGGAAAATAAAGTTTGCAAAAAGCTTTAACAGGAAGTTGTTTGTTTGAACTTTGGAACGAATCTCCATTGTTCTGCCCCCACAGTTTACGATGATTTTAAACTACTATGGCCAAAAATGGTTACTTCTTCAGACAAGAAGATGTGCCAATCACTTTATTTGAGAGAAAACGTGCGTCACAAGCCAAACAACTGTCCACCCATCCGTACTAAAATGACATTAGTGATAATAAAAGCTTCTCACTCTTAAAATTGTTAATCCAGAGTTATGTACTGAACATGTGGTGGCTCAAACTTCCTAAGAATGAGTTGATTTGCAACATAATTTCCTTTTACAAATTTCCAAGTATGACTGCTCTGTCCTGCATAAGAGCAAAAATGCTAATTTTCTGGATAATATAAGTCACCCAAAAATGACACTTTTAACAAAACTTACACTTTATTTACACGCCCTCAAGTAGTTTCTTTATACAGTTTAACACAAATTAATATATTTTAAACAAAACAAAAACTATTGACATCCATAGTAGGAAAAACAAATACAATTTTCCCGCTTCCAACTTCCTCCAAAATATGTCCTTTTGTGTTCAACAGAAGAAAGAAAGGAGGGCAAACAGGTTTGTAACAAGTGAAAGGTAAATAATAATAATAATAATAATAATAATAATAATAATAATAATAATAATAATAAAAGTAATGGCGCCCTGGTGCCGTAGTGAGTACCACATTTGCCTCACAGCAAGAAGGTCGCTGGTTCGAGCCTCGGCTGGGTCAGTAGGCATTTCTTTGTGGAGTTTTCATGTTCTCCCCGTGGTTGCGTGAGTTTTCTCTGCGTGCTCCGGTTTCCCCCACAAGTCCAAAGACATGTGCTATAGGTGAACTGGGTGAGCTAAATTGTCTGTAGTGTATGAGTATGAATGGATGTTTCCCAGAGATGGGTTGCAGCTGGAAGGGCATCCGCTGCGTAAAACAAATGCTGGATGAGTTGGCAGTTCATTTCGCTGTGAGAACCCCAGATTAATAAAGGGACTAAGCCGAAAAGAAAATGAATAAATGAATAATAATAATAATATTAATAATAATAATAATAATAATATTTGTTTGAATGAATTTAACTTATTCTACAATAGTGTAAAATACCAGAATTTGTGCAGACATAATACAGTAGCCATTTTATTGTACTGTATATTATTCTACCAATTACTGAGCCACAGTAAGCAAAGCTCCTAAGCACTGAGCATGACATCTAATCAGTCTTAAATATTTGCATATTGATATACATGCATATTTTTGGTAAATAGCAAATTACTTTTATGAGCAATCAATAATCACAATAAATAACTATAATCAAATGTAGTGCTCGATAGAAACTCAACCTTACATCTTTCTACAAGACTAAAAGATGAACACAGAACAGCCTACGGTAATGTTTATGTTGAGCTTTTTTATTGATTTGTTTTCGCCTTCATTGGGATATGGTCAGTAGAGAGAAAGAAAAGTTGGCTCGTACCCAATTGCTCTGCATTACAAGTGCAATGCTGTACCAGGTGAGCTACTGATCGAGTTTACCATGTTGGAAAAGACAAAAATGTAAAGATAGATATGTGATACAAACAATAAAGGGGACATAAATTGAGGAATCAAGTTTGGATTGGCCTTTTGAGGCAATTGGAATTTTTTTTTAACTTAAAACTTCCTTGTTGGCGGAAAAAAACTGCTTTCATTGTATCTCACCTGCCAAATGTAAGACGAAACGAAATGAATGTTTTACTATGTGTCATTGCTTTGTCTTTTACATAATTTAAGTATTTATTTGTTTTGAAGTCTACATGAACTGGACGTTCATTTCAATATGCTGATGTACTTCCAACTGAAGCTAAATACTAAGAAGGGATGGGCCTTTTTCTTTGCGCATCATTCCCTCTTAGCAAACTAATGGTAATAGGGGTGTGGTTAAGTGTATTCAGCCAACAGAGAAGTACTACCATTATAAACGCAGAAGCAAATAGTCAGACTTTAAATGAGATTAGTAAAACAAACTGTTTTCCAGAAGATTAGTTGCTCACCTAAAGTATAACAATGTGTGTTATTTTTTTATTATCATTATCATTTTTGATTTCACACATTAAGCAAAATGACTTATATTGTTGTCAGCATACATCACATCGCCATTCTATTATTTTAACATTAATAACTGTTACCCATTCAGTGCAGTTGGTGTAATCTTAATTTGCATGACAATTTATAATATTTTATTTTAATACAATTACATATATACAAATAAAATTAATAATACAATTTGTGGGTGTTTTACTGTGGCTAGTATTCATTTATTTTGTATTTAAATATCATTTTGAACTTTAGTGAATGTGATTTTGCAAAGGATTTAAGTAAATATATGTGAGTTAATACTTTATTAAATGAAATGTTTTTATTTGTATAGAAGCCCGTTCTTGCCACTGAATAATAATAATAATAATAATAATAATAATAATAATAATAATAATAA
>CAIGQQ010000153.1:3214798-3262392 GCA_903798035.1 Danio albolineatus
ATTTTTTTCTTCTGGAGAAAGTCTTATTTGTTTCATTTTGGCTAGAATAAAAGCAGTTTTTAATTTTTAAGGTCAAAATTATTAGCCCCTTTAAGCTAATTTTTGTTTTTTCCGATAGTCTACACAACAAACTATCATTATACAATAACTTGCCTAATTACACTAACCTGCCTAGTTAACCTAATTAACCAAATTAAGCCTTAAAATGTCTCTTTAAACTGTACAGAAGTGTCTTGAAAATGATCTAGTCAAATATTATTTACTGTCATTATGGCAAAGATAAAATAAATCAGTGATATAATATGAGTTATTAAAACTATTATTTTTAGAAATGTGTTGAAATGTGTTCTCCATTAAACAGAAATTGGGGAAAAAATAAACAGGGGGGCTATTAATTCTGACTTCAACTATATATATTTAACTTCGCAGGACCTTTAAAGTGAAGGGAGTCATATTTTACATTTTACAGACTAAATCCAGTAATTTCAATGTAAATGTGAATGTGAAATTTCCCATGAAAAGGGACCGTTCCCCACACAGATTTTCACTGTATTCAGGTCGACCACACAAATCCCACACACTGACCAACAGCAAGCTGCCTGATTTGGAAGTGAGTCCTTATGTGAGCTGTGCTTCATACATTGCTAAGCTATTGACAATGTCAATGCGCATTTAACCCTTAAAATGAAGTGCTGTTGCTGTTGGGCCCCTAAGGGCCCCCTAGGCCTTCACCTGCAGGGTCTCTGACCCCAGTGAGCTGCCTGGGCCATTTAGTTTATGTTACTCACCACAGCTCCCTGTTTGACACAATATCCAGTTTTAATGACTGACTGGTCTTGGTTACTGCGGCTCAGGTAATATGGCAGCTGACCAGGAGGTTTCCTTAGTCCACTCTTGTCTGCACCATTCTGACCTTCACCCTTTTCCTGAAAGTCAATGGCACATAATTACATTTATTTACACATATTTTGATAACACTTTACAATATGGGACATACAGTGCAACCACAAAGTATTCATAGTGCTTAACTTTTTCCACATTTTATGTTAAAGCCTTATTCCAAAATGGATTAAACTCATTTATTTCCTCAAAATTCTACACACAACACCCCATAATGACAATGGAATTTTTTTTTCAATTCTTGCAAATTTATAAAAAAAGAAAAAAAAGAAAAAACACATTTACATTCACAGTCTATGTTCAATAATTTGTTGATGCACGACTGGCAGCAATTACAGCCTCAAGTCTTTCTAATTATGATGCCACAAGCTTGGCAAACCAGTCTTTGGTAAGTTTTGGGAATTCTGACCCCTATCAGATTGGATGGGAAGCGACGGTGTACAGCCATATTCAGATCTCTCCAGAGATGTTTAATAGGATCTAGCTCTGGCTGGGCCACTCAAGGACATCCACTGAATTCCAGGTAAGGAGTGGCTTCCCTCTGGCCACTCTACCATACAGGCCTGATTGATGGATTGCTGCACAGATGGTTGTCCTTCTGTAAGGTTCTCCTCTCTCCACAGAAGAACGCTGGAGCTTAGGCAGAGTGACCATCGAGTTATTGATCACCTCCCTGACTAAGGCCCTTCTCCCCCGATCACTCACCTTAGATGGCCGGCCAGCTCTAGGAAGAGTCCTGGTGGTTCCAAACATCGTCCACTTACGAGTCACTGTGCTCATTGGAACTTTCAGAGCAGCAGAAATTTTTCTGTAACCTTCCCCAGCCTTTTGCCTTGAGACAATCCTGTCTCGGAGGTCTACAGACAATTCCTATGTCTTCATGCTTGGTTTGTGCTTTGACATCCACTGTCAACCCTGGGACCTTATATAGACAGGTGTATGCCTTTTCAAATCATGTCCAATCAACTGAATTTACAACAGCTGGACTCCAATTAAGCTGCTCCAATCAATCTCAAGAATGACCAGTGGAAACAGAATGTACCTGAGCTCAATTTAGAGCTTCACGACAAAGGCTGTGAATATTGATGTACATGTGATTTTTCTGTTTTTTTATCTTTAATAAATTTGCAACAATTAAAAAAAAATATTTTTTCACATTGTCATTATGGGGTGTTGTGTGTAGAATTGTGAGGAAATAAATGAATTTAATCCATTTTGAAATAAACTGTAACATAATAAAAGTGGAAAAAATGAAGTGCTATCAATACTTTCCTGTAGCACTGTATAGTTAATCTTTGTTGAATTTACTAATATCTATTAACATGAACAAATAACAAACTACACATTTATTACAGTTTTTAATTTGTGTTTGTTGTATGCCTTGCAAAACTCAACTACTTGTTTTTCCAAGTCGGGCTACCAAAAATGTATCCATCATGCCCTTCAGACTATCTTAGAAAAAATATTTTTTCAGCCTATTTCAATGCTTTTGAACTCTCTCAAATTTAGGTAGTTATGTAGGATGAAATTTTCATGCATCGAGGAACCTCCATCAGTATACCGATGTCACCACATCAATATATTCCCTCTGATGCCGTGCTTGTGGTCAACGTGGCGGTAGTAAATCCGCCTGTAGCTTTGACCAGTGGGTAACGCTTTAACGCTTTTTAGATTTTCAGCTTTGCCTTTTCAAAATACTAGATAGGACGGTACTGTATATGTACTTTATGTGACGTATTAAATTAAAATATAATTTTGTTTGGTTGTCTTGGTTTTCTTAGTAATAAACATGATTTGATACTATGCTGCATGTTTTAGAAAAGATACAATACATGGTGAGAAGCATAGCCCTAGTGTGCAAAAATTAATTAAATATAAGAATCATGTTCTCTAGCCTTTATAGTGCCCTATTAAATTGCGTTGGGGTGAAAATAATGTTTTAACTTATAAATCCTTTAGTTTTAGTTAGAATGTGAAACAATCTCAAAATATGCCAATAAATTAATAAATTAAACAAAGATTGTAATGGCATTTGTTAAAACAACACAGGACAAGGTTAATTTTAGCCATAGTGCAAATGGACCATGTCTAATTGATCAGTACTATGCCTATACAGAGTAATACGCTGTATTTTTTCTGACAAATTGTTTTAACTAAAATTGTTCCCTACTCTGAGGAATTAGGAAAACTGGCGGGCATCATATACTTTAGCTGTTTATTCTGCAGTTTTCAGGACATATTATTCTATATATCTATACTATATCAGTCTGCTATAACGATAGACTATAGACATAGAAGCCGAGGAAAACATGAGCATTAACGGCATTATAATGATGTACTCATTCAGTAGCGAACTTGCGTTTATGTGACTTACACTTTCATTAAAAAAAACAAGTCCCCTCTGTCCACTCTAAATATACGATACTGTGCATCTAAAGGTTTGCACAGTAGTCTGTCCAGGCTAAAGCTAACCATTAAACTAACCATTAAACTATACATAAATGGGAAGTTACTCTCGTATTAAAGCAATGCTATTGTAAAGGATGATGTATAAACCATAAATTAATAATAATTAATTATAATTATTGTATAAGAAATAATAATTAATAATAAATTAATAATAATTGTAAGCACAAGAAAGCAGGTGAAAACATATCATGTGCGATAATGGAAGGATGATCGCAACCACACAGCTAACTTTAGGCACAGTAACAATCTGTTCAAAGAATGGTTAAAGCGAAAGAGGCAACCGCTAATGCTTACAAAAAATCTTGAGCTCTTGAAAGCAGCAGGACTGTGAGTACACAAGCATCACTTTTTGTCCAGTATTTTTCAAAGAGAACTGAACACACAAGCTGCGTTTGCAAGCAATGTTGTTTCGCACATGGAAACGGGAGCGAGCAAGATTTATTAACACTCACATGCATCACATTAGCCGTAGTAAAGCCCTAGTTAGTGAGTGAAGAAAGCCTGCATCTTATTGCACGTGTGATCATCCTCTCATTCCGTATTCACCTGATTTCTTTTGCTCGCGCCAACAGTTTATTTGTCAGTGGTACTGGTTCTAGATGGACTACAATTTAGGAATGATCTTCAACCAGCCAAAGTGGCTAGTGTAAGCAGCTCTCTAACCCGCCACAGCTGAAATCTACCCTCATTTGGCAGGTTGGCAGGTGTTAATATCAAGCTCTGGATGTATTACTAATAGTTTGTTCATGTTAGTAAATACAATAACTAATAAACTACTATTTTAAAGTTTTACCAGAAATAGTTCTCCCAAAAATCAACAGAAGACAGAAACTCAAACAGGTTTAAAATGAATTGAGTGCGAGTAGAAAACAATTCCTTAATTTTCATTTTTAGGTGACTTTAATAGTCTGTCTTGGGGTCTGTGGCTGCTGTGTGACCTGTGTGGTGGTGATAATGGGCACTCCTGCGACGATCTCTGTCTTGTAAGACACTTGTTTGGTGGCACTAGAGGATGTGTCCACACAGGCTTCTGCTGTATTTTGAGCCACCTGCTCGCCTGACTTTGGCACCTGGAAGAAAAAGACAAACAGGTATAAATAAACCAGCCGGTGCGACAGCTGCTTCCTTTAAATGAACATTCACAAAGCTTACACCAGGACTAATTCATTTCAGATCAAACCATTCCAGTTTGAGCCCATACTTTTAACAAATACATGCAGCATTTGTGAACAGCATGGTGGCTCAGTGGTTTGCACTGTCGCCTCACAGCAAGAAAGTTGCTGGTTAAAATGTCTGTCCCATACATGAGCTCGTTTGTCCTATTTTGACTGCTATGCCATCATGAGTGGTGAAAATAAGGCTTTAAGACCAAGCGGAATCCTCTGTTGGCTGTTACTCTGGTGTGACTTCAGCCAATCAGTTTTGGCCAATGCAAACAATCCTTTTTCATGAGTCCAACATCCAGCTGGTCAAGACAACATTCAATCTCACGCAAGTGAAATCATCTTTCACTACTGACCTACTGCATTGTTGTTAAATAGAGAAAACATTTCCAAACAACTTTTATTCTAAACCAGGGGTGCCCAAACTTTGAGGGTGGTGGGCCAAAGCTAAATATACCAAAGTATTACATGAAAGTTGCCATGTTAACTACCTAATTTAATAATATTTAAAAAGATAAATAAAATATATATATGTTTTATCGCATTAATAATAACATTTTTTTTTTACAGTTTTGAATGATGTTTTGTGGGTATCATTCATTCATTTTCTTGTCGGCTTAGTCCCTTTATTAAAAAGGGGTCGCCACAGCGGAATCAACCTCCAACTTATCCAGCATATTTTTTACGCAGCGGATGCCCTTCCAGCCACAACCCATCTCTGGGAAACATCCATACACACACATTCACACTCATACACTACAGACAATTTAGCCTACCCAATTCACCTGTACCACATGTCTTTGGACTTGTGGGGGAAACCGGAGCACCCGGAGGAAACCCACGCAACCACGGGGAGAACATGCAAACTCCACACAGAAATGCCAACTGACCCAGCCAGGGCTCGAACCAGAGACCTTCTTGCTGTGAGGCGAACGTGCTACTCACTACGCCACCATGGCACCCGTTTTGTGGGTATCTGTATGACGAAATTGGATTTGTCATTTAGCCTGTAATAGAAGCAATCGTGAAGCCTGCCTTGAGTGCTGATGCATACAGTTCTCCAAATCTGCAATTTGATAAGGTCAGAAAAAAAGATCTAGGATCAGGGACTTACTGTGATTTTGGTGGCATTGTTCAGCGCACTGACCCACTCCACTAAATCTTGCTTATCATTTGCCTGCAAGTAAAACTTCCTCATTCCAGCGTTGATAACTGTGGGGCGATACACAAATATAGACATTAATGTGGTGTCATGAATTTTGCGGTATCATTTCAGTCAATCAGATAGTCTTTTTCTGTCTAAAGCTGTGTCCAGTACCAAATCCAGTCCAAATCCAGTACTCTTGTTTCTGGAACGTGAAAAGGAATAAAAAAAAAATAAAATAAATAAAAAATAATAAATAAAAATCACTTAGTTCTTGTTTACTTTCCACAATCAGTTCACAACT
This sequence comes from Danio albolineatus, assembly GCA_903798035.1. Taxonomy (NCBI): domain Eukaryota; kingdom Metazoa; phylum Chordata; class Actinopteri; order Cypriniformes; family Danionidae; genus Danio; species Danio albolineatus. The sequence goes on from CAIGQQ010000153.1 coordinate 3,220,779, forward strand.
TGGTTGGTCTATTTTCGGTGTATTTTATTAAAGGAACTTACCAAACATTAAATTTAATGCTGTGTGCTAGAAAAGATGTAAAATATGCTTGTAAATTAGATGTAAATTTACTTATGTAAATTAGCTTTATAGCTAACTCTGGCACAGATCATGTTGTACATTTTCCTTGTATAAATAAATAAAACAAATAAAAATTAATATTGTATATAAATTGTGTGTGTGTACATTATATCATATTATAATATATTATATTATATTATATTATATTATATTATGCTATGCTATGCTATGCTATGCTATGCTATTCGGCTAGAATAAAAGCAGTTTTTAATTTTTTAAAAACCATTTTATGGTCAAGATTTTAGCCCCTTTAAGCTACATTTTTGTTTTCGATAGTCTACAGATCAAACCATCATTATACAATAACTTGCCTGATTACCTGAATTAACCTATTAAATATCTAGTCAAATGTTGTTTACTGTCATCATGGCAAAGATAAATTAGTTATTTGAAATGAGTTATTAAAACTATTGTGTTTAGAAATGTGTTGAAAAAAAATCTCTCAATCTCATCTTAAATGTTCAAAAGGGGTTAAACACTAGCAGAAATTGTTTCCTAGTATGCGAAACCAGAATTTCAGAAACAAGAACCAGAAACATCTGTTCAATATTTGCCCTTTGCTCATTATGTTTTAGATACACAGCTTTTACTGTCTTCAACTTGTGATTTGTAGCATCACATTCAATTTTTCAAAAAAAGGTTTTCTAATTTAGTTGTCCTTGTAGTTTTTATTTTCTTGGCCCCACCCACACTCATCCCAATCTGACCAATCACAGATCTTGTGCTCTGCATCATCCCTAAGACTATGCCAGACCTACCATGTGCACTCAACAAAAAAGTATTAAAGATCCTTGTATACTTCAAACGCAGTTCAATTTCATCCTCATTTGAAGGCAAAGATACATTTGAAAAGGCTAAGTGACAGTGTACTGTTTTCAAACCTTCTGACACCCTTGTGCTGCAGTAGACGAGCTTGTAAATAATGCGCCATGCTGCTTGAGGCATGCACCATGCTGCCTTTAAGATTTTCATTGCCCTAAAGCAACTATGTAAAAAACTATGCAGAACCTACTGGGTGCACTAGACAGATATCTTCATTTGTGCTTGAAAATTCTTACGGTTTTGGAATGACAATAATAATGACAATGTTTTTAACAATACGGTGTAATCTCTCTTTAATGGTTCAACTTTGTTCCACATTGGCCCACTGCTAATTAAAATTTTTTTTTTTTGGATACACAGCTTTTACTGTGTCGTTGTGTTCCCCTTCATATGGGAACTTCGACGTGTGTCTGAATCTCAGACAATGGGAGTTGCTAGACGACCAATCGTTCTGAAGATCAAGAAAACGGGCCAATGAAATGCCAATTGCATTGGCGGAGCTTCGCTCCACAGCTGAACCTGATGAGCTCGTTAGGGCTATATCAGTCAGCTGCGGAGGAGCTCCTTCAGAATTGTTGCTTCAGACCCGATCGAGACTGAAGAACCCTTCTGCTACAAGCTGACTTCAAAGTTAGAAGAAAGCCCTACCTTCACCAGTGCGGGAGAAGACGCTAGAGCGGTGGTTGAGCTGGGTTTCCTGTCCCCTCTGCGTTTCGCTGGTGACATAAAAGAGCAGTTTTCTAAAAAGAGCAGAATTCCCTAAGAGAGCACACGGTTGTGTAGCGCGTCTTTTTAAAGATGTCGTTCCGACTGTGCGTTTCTGGATGTGGTGGTTTCCTCGCTCCGGATGACAGGCACGAGTATTGTGTCACATGTCTGGGGGTCCAGCATGTTGATGCGGTGCTCGCGGACAGTTCTTGCCCGCACTGCGATGGCTTGACTTTTGCGCAACTGAGGTCGCGGCGAGCCCTTGCATTAGGGCGAGTCACCCCTGCTGCTCCCCGCCAAGCGGTTAGCACACGGGCAGACCTGAGGGTTACAGTGGGGGCTAACCCGTCGCCTCTGGGCCCGCGGACCCCTCGCTCCTCTTCAGTGCGCTCTGTTTCTGCTTCGAGTGAGGGTGCTGGTCCATCCTCCGGGCTGGCCGCGCTCTCATTAGATGACACCGGAGACGTGATGTCCATCACTGCATCGGAGGGCGGGTTGACATGCTCCGATGATGATCCAGACCCCCTGCCACCCTCCGGGGTTGTCAGCACGGTCTCGGATTTAGAATAGGACATGTTGGCCGTGTTATTCCGGGCTGCTTCGGCCGTAGGACTGGAGATGGCTTGTCCCCCAGAACCGCGGCCGAACCGCTTAGATGGGTGCTACGTGGGGAGAAAGAAGGCGAGACCTTCCAGACCCCCCGTCCCCTTCTTCCCGGAAATACACAGTGAGCTCACGCAGGCATGGAGGGCACCTTTCTCTGCCCGGTCCTCGTGCGCTCCCGCTCTCACCACTCTTGACGGCGGAGCGGCCCGGGGATATGAGGCGATTCCCCAAGTAGAGCGCGCTATTGCGGTCAATCTTTGCCCGCAAGGCCCCTCTGCTTGGAGAGGTCCACCCAAAATCCCCTCCAAAGCGTGCAGGTTATCTGAGTCTCTCACGGCCAGAGCCTACACTGCTGCGGGCCAGGCCGCGTCCGCTCTGCATGCTATGGCCACCTATCAACGCTACCAAGCCGAGAAGCTGGCCGAGATGCAGGAGAGTGGTTCTTCCCCAGGAGTGATGCATGAGCTCCGCACGGCAACCGATTATGTTCTCATGACCACTAAATCGGCTGCTCGTGCCCTGGGTAAGACGATGGCCACATTAGTGATCCAGGAGCGCCACCTCTGGCTGAACCTGGCCGAGATGAGAGACGTTGACAAGGCTCGCTTTCTTAACGCTCCCATTTCCCAGGCAGGCCTGTTCGGCGACACCGTAGGGGAATTCAATTAGGAATTCTCCGTGGTGAAAGAGCAGTCCAAAGCGGTTGGCGAGATCATCCATCAGCGGGCTCGGAAAACTGCTCCTCCTGCTGCCCCATCCGCTGCGGCTGTTCCTCGCCGAGGGCGTCCACCCGCAGCTTCAACATCCGCTCCGCTTCCGCTGCCCGCTCCACCGGCTAAGCGGCAACGCCGAGCGACTCGCGGGACTGTGACGCCTCCGCCCCAGGGCGCCGTTAAGTCCGGTAAACAGACCGCGAAGCGTCCCTGAGACGGGCCATCCGGAGAAGAGGGGACCTGCTCTTTCCTCGGTGGGGGGCCGAGGACTACAACATCTACAGTCAGTAACATCGACTTAGAAAACTCCGCTGCCGGCCTCCGGGCTGGCGGCGACCAAATTTTCAATAAAAGAGCAGTTTCCTCTCTCTCCGGATGCGCAAACCCGAGCACTGTCAGTCTGGGACGCTCCGCCTTCCAGCTCGCAGGGCCGGGCCCATTCGCCACAGACCATCAGAGTGCAGCAGAACGGACTCCTTTCTCTCACTCCGGTCTCACCGCGGGATCCAGGGAGGAAGGTAAGAGACATTCTCTTATTTTCAGCTCTTCCTCGGGACGCACAGCTTCTCGGGGCGAGCACTCCCTTCCCGAGCTGCCCCTCCGCTGGCACGTCAACGATCACTCCGATGGTGCCATTAGCGCGCGCCCTGCCAGCTTGGTTAGCGCTGCCCGGCGCGTCGCGGTGGCTCATACGGACGGTCAGACTCAGTTACGCGATTCAATTCGCCGTTCGCCCTCCCAAATTCACGGGCATTCACTCTACACGGGTCACTCCCGAGAGCGCCCCTGTTTTGCGAGAGGAGATTGCTGCCCTCCTGGCGAAGGGTGCAATCGAGCGGGTCCCTCCAACCGAGATGAGGGCCGGGTTTTACAGCCCGTACTTCATCGTGCCCAAAAAGAGCGGGGGGTTAAGACCAATCCTAGACCTGCGCAGACTGAATCGCCATCTGCACAAGATGCCGTTCAGGATGCTCACGCAGAAACGCTTGCTTTGCAGTGTCCGTCCTCGGGATTGGTTTGCAGCTATAGACCTGAAGGATGCGTATTTTCATGTCTCCATCCTTCCACGCCACCGCCCATTCCTCCGGTTTGCGTTCGAGGGCCGAGCATGGCAGTACAAAGTCCTCCCCTTCGGGCTCTCTCTGTCTCCGCGGGTTTTCACCAAGCTCGCGGAGGGTGCCCTCAGGCCGCTCCGGCTCTCGGGCATTCGCATCCTCAATTATCTCGACGACTGGCTTATTATAGCCTCGTCTCGGGATCAATTGAGTATGCACAGGGACAAAGTGCTTCGGCACCTCGACCAGTTGGGGTTTCGGGTCAACCGAGAGAAGAGCAAACTTTGCCCCGCGCAGAGGATCTCTTACCTTGGGCTGGAGCTGGATTCGATCGCTATGGTAGCGCGCCTCTCGGAGGAGCGCGCCAGGTCAATGCTTTCTTGTCTGAAAGAGCTCGACAGGAATATAGTGGTTCCACTGAAATCTTTTCAGAGGCTCCTGGGGTATATGGCATCCGCTGCCGCTGTCACGCCGCTCGGGTTGCTCCATATGAGACCACTTCAGCGTTGGCTTCACGATCGAATCCCCAGACGGGCATGGCGCGCGGGTACGCACCGGGTGCACGTCACTCCGCTGTGTCGCCGCACCCTCAGTCCCTGGATGGATTTAGCCTTTCTACGGACCGGTGTGCCCCTAGGGCTAATATCCAGGCATGTTGTCGTATCGACGGATGCCTCCAGCACGGGCTGGGGGGCTGTGTGCAACGAGCATGCAGCCGCGGGTTCGTGGTCCGGACCCCGCCTGCATTGGCATATCAACTGCCTGGAGCTGTTGGCAGTGTTTCTAGCTATCCGCCGCTTTTTACCGGTGCTGGAGCAGAAACACGTGCTGGTCAGGACGGACAGCATGGCGACGGTAGCGTATATCAACCGTATGGGGGGTATACGCTCCCGCCGCATGTCTCAGCTCGCTCGCCGTCTGCTCCTTTGGAGTCATACGCGGCTGAAATCGCTGCGAGCCATTCACATTCCGGGCGAGCTCAACCGTGCAGCCGATGCGCTCTCACGGCAGCTAGTGCACCGAGGAGAATGGAGACTCCACCCCGATGCGATCCAGTTGATATGGGCGCGCTTCGGGGAAGCCCAGATAGATCTTTTTGCTTCCCCCGAGAACGCTCATTGCCAGCTGTTTTATTCCCTGACCGAGGCCCCCCTCGGCACGGATGCACTGGCCCACAGCTGGCCATCGGGCATGCGCAAGTATGCGTTTCCCCCAGTGAGCCTAATCGCGCAGACACTGTGCAAAGTCAGGGAGGACGAGGAGCAGGTCTTGTTCGTTGCGCCTCTCTGGCCCAACCGGACCTGGATTTCCGAGCTCTCACTCCTCGCGACGGCCCCTCCCTGGCGCATTCCTCTGAGGGAGGACCTCCTCTCTCAGGGACGGGGCACCATCTGGCACCCGCGCCCAGATCTATGGAACCTCCACGTGTGGTACATAGACGGAGCTCGGAAGACTTAGGTGATTTACCTCCCTCGGTGGTTAACACCATCACTCAGGCTAGAGCACCCTCTACGAGGCATGCCTACGCCCTGAAGTGGAGTCTATTCGCTGAGTGGTGCGCTTCTCGCAGAGAAGAACCCCGAACGTGCCAGATTAGCGTTGTGTTATCCTTCCTTCAGGAGAAGTTGGAGAGTAGGCTGTCGCCCTCCACACTGAAGGTTTACGTGGCTGCCATCTCTGCTCATCATGACGCGGTGGATGGCAACACGCTCGGGAAGCATAATCTAATCACCCGGTTCCTCAGAGGTGCCCTCTTGGGATCTCTCTGTAGTCCTGGCAGGTATGCAGAGGGACCCGTTCGAGCCACTCGAGTCAGTATCACTTAGATTTCTGTCTATAAAGACAGCTCTGCTGACCGCATTGGCATCATTTAAGAGAGTCGGGGATCTGGAGGCATTTTCGGTCGGCGAATTGTGCCTTGAATTCGGGCCGGCCTACTCTCACGTTATCCTGAGACCCCGGCCCGGCTATGTGCCCAAGGTTCCTACCACCCCATTTAGAGATCAGGTGGTGAACCTGCAAGCGCTGCCCTCGGAGGAGGCAGGCTCAGCCCTTTCACTGCTTTGTCCCGTACGCGCTTTGCGCCTTTACGTGGAACGAACGCAAAACATAAGATCCTGTGAACAGCTCTTTATCTGTTATGGTGGTCGGCAGAAGGGAAGTGCCGTATCAAAACAGAGGTTGGCCCACTGGTTAGTTGATGCCATCGCGCTGGCTTATGAATGCCAAGGCGAGCCGCGCCCCCTAAATGTGAGAGCGCACTCTACTAGAAGTGTCGCTTCTTCCTGGGCGTTAGCACGCGGCGCCTCTCTCACAGATATCTGCAGAGCTGCGGGCTGGGCGACACCCAATACATTCGCGAGGTTTTATAACCTTCGAGTGGAGCCGGTTTTCTCCAGATTATTGGGTAACCCCGACCAATCTGGAGAAAATTAGACTCAGTGTCAACAAACGCTTGCTGCGCCAGGCTCCCTAACCCGGAGATACGTGCGCTTTCATTATTCTACTAGTAAGTTTCCCTTTTCAGGCGAACCCTAGAGAATTCCTCCGAGGCCCCCAGCACCTGACTCAGCGGAGGAGTCAAGTGCATGGCTCAGTGTGTTGTACTGGTATGCCCCCTTGTGGTCAACCCACATACTGAGGTTCGGTGCCAGCTATGAGCAATCCCCTCTTTTGGTGATGCCATAGGCATTTCTACCACAGTGTGTTCCCCCTTTCCAGGTGGTCCCGTGTCTTCCCTAACAGCTAACCAGCCTATCGTATGTAGTACTCCCCCTATTCAGGGTTAGTCCATATATTTTATTGTCATCAAGCTCCCCCCTTAATGGGTAGCAGGTGACCTCCGCAGCGTCCTCCCCCTTCGGGAACTGACGCTTTCCCAACGTACTGTCGTATTCTAAAAAATTCCTAGTCTATATTAGCTAGGTGAAGGCAATTTACGACTCCCGATAATAAATTATTATTCCCATGTTAATGGTAATTAAGGGCCTAGGGACGTTGGAAGGTTGCGCTTTTGATGATGTCAGTGCGCTCACGCTATGCTTGGCAATCTGCACATCGGGAGCGTGACTGGCTTAGCTGCTGTGGCGTTTTCCATACAGTCTCCCATTGTCTGAGATTCAGACACACATCGAAGTTCCCATATGAAGGGGAACGTCATGGTTACTTCTGTAACCCACGTTCCCCGAATGGGGAACGGAGACGTGTGTCTCCTCTGCCACAGCACCTGAGTCTCCAGCTGGGAGCTGAGTGATCGGCTCTTCAGCAGGCAATTCTGAAGGAGCCCCTCCGCAGCTGACTGATATAGCCCTAACGAGCTCATCAGGTTCAGCTGTGGAGCGAAGCTCCGCCAATGCAATTGGCATTTCATTGGCCCGTTTTCTTGATCTTCAGAACGATTGGTCGTCTAGCAACTCCCATTGTCTGAGATTCAGACACACGTCTCCGTTCCCCATTCGGGGAACGTGGGTTACGGAAGTAACCATGACGATCTCCAGCATCACATCACAATAGATGTATTTGGTCCATTTTGCAGTAGAGTTAATTTGGAAGCGAACTGAGATGGATCACCTATTTTTAAGGCTTACATCAGGTTTTGAATGGCAGCTATCACATTTTGATTTGCTTGACCACAAAATTTAGTTCACTTAAATGACACTATTTAGCCTATTTGCTATAGTAATATAATTTCTGTCATATTTAATTGTTCTGTTTTAGCTAAAAGCTGCTTGAAAACATAAACTGTAAAAGATATGGACATAGTATTCGTGACGTCACCAATATGTTTCTGAAGAGCGCAAATGAAGCTACATGGGCCTGGCCAAGCAACACCATTTACTTCAATACTTCATTACCTGCGACTCGTTTGTGTTCTGACATTTGTGCTTGGCTGTGTACTCTATCAATTAAGTGTTTGGTCTTTTAAAAACTCTGTTGTAAAACACTGAGCCACTAAACACTGTTCTTAAGATGTTTTTCAACAGGAGGAAAACGCAAATTACTTCCAAATATATTTCTATTTATGAAATACAGGCATAACACTGTATGACAATGTTTCAAACGACTGTTTAATAGCCTACAGCTAATCAATCTGTCAGATTCTGGAGTGCATACAGGTGTAAAGAAAAATATAAATTATAAATTATCTTAAATTAAACAAAAAAATAATTATCATAATTTCACTCACCTGGGAAATAGGGGCCACGTGAATAGTTTGTGAGCACAATTAAGTACACAAAGCGTGCCGTATTATCTGATAATTGTAAGAAATAATTCCAAAATGCAACTGACTGTGTAAAGCCACATAAAAGAAAACAAATATATGACGTATATACAGGAATCAGCTGAGGTGACGGGAGGCAAACTAGCAAAACCTAGCTGTCCCTCAAGTGGCCACGCCCTTAATTATGCAGACTTAATATTACTTAATATAAACAAAACGGATGAGTTCTAAATAAGTTCACCCCCTCACAATTGTCATGAAGGGTAATAATAGCTATATGAACAAAAATCGTTCTTTGTACCAGCTTGTAAACACCTTTTTTTTCTGCAGTAAAGTTGGCCATTTTAAGATTGGGCTCAAAAGAAATGTGCTCTATTATGGAGCCAGGACTTGCAGTATCAGTTACTTCCGTATTAGCTTCATGAGCGAGAGTGGAAAGTTGGCCCTTGCTTGAAAATGAATGTATAAAAAGTACAAAGACACCAGAATTAGAAAAAAAACGATGCTTAAAAACCACCTGCAAACTTTAGAATACTGTGGAAAGAACTGAAAAGGTACTAATGTGTAATTGTTACTAATCTTCATGAAACTAAATTGTGGAAACTTCTAAATTGTGGAAGTGAGCCACTATAAATGACATTTGATTTGGCAAAACTGGGTGCTGCTCTAATAGGACTGATACAAAGCAGAGAGTGCTTCTGATTTCAAAATAAAAACTCACTTAAAATAAAAATGCAAAGTCTCAAGGTAAATATTTTCAAAGGTTAACTTCTTTTAACTCGTGCACTGCTTGTTTAGTATGCAATAAAATACATGATGTAAGCAGACTATCAAAGACAGACATTGAAAACATTTACAGATAAGCCCAATAAAAAAGCAGAAGTAGTGAAAAGCCAAAGAAAAAAAAAAAACACCTTCTGCATTAAACACCTCAACAGTATCATTTTGTGACCAGGTTTTGTTTCTGTACTATGTTGATCACACATAAATGCTGTTTCACACACACTCTAGACAGTGGCCTCTCCACCCGATACAGTCCCAGAACCCCCAGTGTGTGATTCTCTCTAGCCCTGGTTTCAGAAACAATAGCTCAGGGTTAAGGTTCACGGTCTAACACGCTCTCTAATCGCCTCTATTTTCCACATAGTGCTTCCTCTGTCTGACATGGAGAGAGAATCGCTTGCTTACCGAAGCAGAACTCTGCCTTTGGTCGCAATTTGGTGGCATCGCTAACCTTTAATGACAAAATAAGAGCAGATAAAAAAACACAACACAACAATACACACACTACACATTCAATACACATACATTTAAAGGTGCACTGAAGTACTGGTATACTCACAAGAAAATATTCTATTATTTGCTGGGATTTTGTCAAAAAACAGGACATTTTGAAGATTGCTTTATGCTTTTGCTCTTTCCCCCAAGGCCTTTTTACTTTAAATACCTTGGAAAATACTTTAAGTGAATACTGGAATGTACTGGCTTTTATAAATACCTTTTTTTCTCACCATATGTCAATTCATTACATCTAATCTGCAAATAAAAAATAAAAAAATCGATTTGATTAACAGTAAAACGTAATTAAAATAGAAAAAAAGTCGAAGCACATAAGTTTAACTAGGGGTTTCGATTTTTACAGCTCAGATGTGGCCTAAATGCATTTACACTGTATTTTGATATGCATCATAATAATAAATGCATTAAGATTACAATATGACAAAATAAATAAATAAATAAATAAAACTGCCAGTACATGGTGACTTGTCACTTTATTAGTCCAGATTTACATTCAAAATGACAATATATTTTTTTTTCTTACAAATAAGGCACTGATTGTATGTTACCCTTAACATGCAATCAGAAAAAAGTACTGGTATTTCAATGTTTTTATTTCATTTGTGGAAAAAAATATGACGTGACTCTAAGGGGATACTCACACTGTGCTATCCGAACCATGTCGGTTCACTTGGCTCAGGCGCGGTGCGCTTGTAGTGTGAGTGCAAAGCACGTCTGAGCCCAAAACTGAAGAGGAGACATGAGTTTTGGGGACTGTTTTTATATGGATTTATTATTCTTTCTTACGGTTTAATGAACGCAAACTGTCGTGGATTATTAAAGACACAAACGCCTCTCTGCACGAAAGCTGCACCCTCAGAAAACCTAATCCTGAAGCACGTGGACTTTATGATTGTTTATGAGCGTCAAAAGTGGCTGATCTGTTCAGCGAAATATTTGACGGTGTGTCACTGCATATCAAACAACTAAAACGATATAATGATATAAAGAAATGTCCACTGTGCTGAGCGAGAGCGCTTCTCTTAAACTGAACAGCGCATCATCGATGATGCAAGCGTGCTCAGCCCCAAATGTAATGAAAGTGCGAGTTGTCGGGGGAGACGGGAGGGGGGACAAGCGTGCTTCGGCCCGGTTAAAGGCAACTGTACATAGTGTGAGTACAGCCTAAATTTTGTATTTTCATCTGCCATGTGCACAGAGCGGATATTGTCCTGTCAATGAGCAAATGATGACAGAATTTTCTTTTTTGGGTGAACTATTCCTTTAAGTCGGGGGTGTCTAACCATGCTCTATCACACTTAAGCCGCGGTCATACTGCACTTTTCTCCCCAAAGACTTCCATTCATACACACAAGAATGTGTCAAACCGTAAGGTCGTGCGGCAAGTTTCGCAGTTTGTTGTGTTGGAAAGTTCAAGCTTGCTGAAGTTTGACCTGCGAAATCGCACCACATGACTATGTCAGACCAATCGAGGATCAAAACATGACCTCTATGGACAGAAATGTATTGTATGGACCAAATCGCTTGCTTTTTACACGTCTAATCACCTCGTTTAATCCCTCCCATTTACGCTGCGCCGTGCGAAAGAATTTCGCAAGCTCAAACTCACTGTACTTTTCTCTCCATAGACCTCCATTCATATGCAAGCGAATGCGGCAGACCGGAAACGCAAGCTTAAGCGACAAGTTTCGCAGTTCTTTGTGTTGAATAGTTCAAGCTTGGTGAACTCTGACCTGCAAAATCATATCATGTGATAGCGTGAGATCAATCGAAGATCAAAACAAAACACCTCTCTGGACAGAAATTTAAACTATGAAGCAATCGCTCGCTTGTTTTGTCTAATCATGTCTAATGTCTAATCATCTTGTTTAATCCTGCCCCATTTCACAGCGCCATACGAAATAATTTTGCATGCTCAAACTCTAGTATGACCACACCATTACCTGTAGATTTGCAAACAGGCCTGATGAACTTAATTAGTTTGATCAGGTGTGTTTAATTAGGTTTGGAACTAAACTGTGCAGAGCTGCAGCCCTCCAGGTACTGAGTTTGACACCCGTGCTTTAAGTCATGTAATGTCTTGATTTGAAAAGCAACATTGAAAAATATTTGATCTGAAATGTAACTCAAAATTAATTTCTTGTTTATCAAAGTTTTAATCAAATCCAAATGATATTCATCAAGTCATTCTTGTGTGATCTTGTTTTTTAACCCTTTAACTGGCAGTGTATCTGATTGGTTAACCTTTTGTCCGTACGTAGGTTAAGAGGTAAGAGTCTTTAGCCGTTTCGGCTTGACGTCAACGCAAAACACAAGCCCCGTCTACTAGTTGCGTGCGCAAACAAGGGAAAGTTAAAACCCCCAGCCCCACCCACAGACAGGAAGAAAAAGTGGAAGACGACAAGCACTGTATCGAATTCCGGTTAAATCATGGACGCTGTGCTCTGAAGTGTGAGGGAAAAGTTGTGCTCTTTTCCCTTCCTAAAAATAAAGCTGTGAAGAGTCAGTGGTTAAGGTTTATTTTTGCAAAAACGCCTCAGCATTATAGCCCCAGCCTTGTGCTGTGTTCCCTCTGAGGAGTGCTTCTGAAATCTACACGCTTTGTTAAAGGAAGGATTAGAAAAGACTATTGATGTATGCAGGGGGGGACTGGCTATGAGGAGCACTGGGACATGTCTGAATAACACTATTGAGAACCAGGTACTGTGATGTTACATACTACTGTGAAGCATGTTTCGGGTGCTGCGATCGGATCCTATACCAATGCTGGTGACCCGGGGCTTTCACAGACCGTGCCAAAATGCTGAGGACCAGGGGGGTGGTTTTCTGGGAGAAATAACAAATCTGGAGGGTGCCGTTAGATGGATCTGATATACGGGCTACTCCCGGGAAAAACGAGAGTGTTGGCAGGTATGCTTACGCATTCACTATGCCGTGATGGGCATTCTCTTGTGCTGATCGCTGTTGACAAATCAAAACAGACTGGGTCATCAACTCATCGGTCCAATCAGCACAGATTAGTATCGCGCTAAGGAGTAGTTTGGGAACTAATGAATCGCTGAACAAATCATATGGGAGTCGCTGGGATAATGAGGTAAAAATAAATGCATATTATAAGACAATGAATGTGTTTTTTGACCTTGCATGCATATCAGCCTGTTGATAAAGACCCCCCAAAACCAAAATATTACCCTTTTTAACGTATAATAGGGGTTCTTTAAAGTGACAGTCATCAAAATGGCACATTTTGGATCAAAGCCTAAAAGGGCCAGTTTCTTAAATACACAAAAAGAGTGGTATTTTGAGCTGAAACGTCACATTAACCCTTTAGGGACATCAGAGAGTTATATTAGATCTTTTAATAATGGGCATATCTGGTCTCCTTAAAAATACAGGGAGTGCAGAATTATTAGGCAAATTAGTATTTTGACCACATCCCTTTATGCATGTTGTCTCACTCCAAGCTGTATAGGCTCAAAATCCTACCACCAATTAAGCATATTAGGTGATGTGCATCTCTGTAAAGAGAAGGGGTGTGGTGTAATGACATCAACACCATATATCAGGTGTGCATAATTATTAGGCAACTTCCTTTCCTTTGGTAAACTGGGTTAAAAGAAGGACTTGACAGGCTCCGAAATGTTAAAAATAGTAAGATATCTTGCAGAGGGATGCAGCACTTTAAAATTTGCCAAGCTTCTGAAGCATGATCATCGAACAATCAAGCGTTACATTCAAAATAGTCAACAGGGTCGCAAGAAGCATGTGGAAAAACCAAGGAGCAAAATAACTTCCCATGAACTGAGAAAAGTCAAGCGTGCAGCTGCCAAGATGCCACTTGCCATCAGTTTTGCCATATTTCAGAGCTGCAACATCACTGGAGTGACCAAAAGCACAAGGTGTGCAATACTCAGAGACATGGCCAAGGTAAGAAAGGCTGAAAAACGACCACCACTGAACAAGTCACACAGGACTGATGAAATGAGAGTGAGTCTTGATGGGCCAGATGGATGGGCATGTGGCTGGATCGGTAAAGGGCAGAGAGCTCGTCCGACTCAGACGCCAGCAAGGTGGAGGTGGAGTACTGGTTTGGGCTGGTATCATCAAAGATGAGCTTGTGGGGCCTTTTCGGGTTGAGGATGGAGTCAAGCTCAACTCCCAGTCCTACTGCCAGTTTCTGGAAGACACCTTCTTCAAGCAGTGGTAAAGGAAGTAGTCTGCATCCTTCAAGAAAAACATGATTTTCATGCAGGACAATGCTCCATCACACATGTCTAAGTACTCCAAAGCGTGGCTGGCAAGAAAGGGTCTAAAAGAAGAAAAAGTAATCACATGGCCTCCTTGCTCACCTGATCTGAACCCTATACTGTAGAGAACCTGTGGTCCATCATCAAATGTGAGATTTACAAGGAGGGAAAACAGTACACCTCTCTGAACAGTGTCTGGGAGGCTGTGGTTGCTGCTGCAAGCAACGCTGATGGTGAACAGATCAAAACACTGACAGAATCCATGGATGGCAGGCTTTTGAGTGTCCTTGCAAAGAAAGGTGGCTATATTGGTCACTGATTTGTTTTTGTTTTGTTTTTGAATCTCAGACATGTATATTTGTGAATGTTGAGATGTTATATTGGTTTCACTGGTAAACATAAATTATTGAAAGGGGTATATATTTGTTTTTTGTTAAGTTGCCTAATAATTATGCACAGTAATAGTCGCCTGCACACACAGGTATCCTCCTAAAATAGCTAAAACTAAAAACAAACTAAAAACTGCTTCCAAAAATATTTAGCTTTGATAATAATGAGTTTTTTGGGTTCACTGAGAACATGGTTGTTGTTCAAAAATACAACTTGCCTAATAATTCTGCACTCCCTGTAGACTATATCACTCAGTGAAAGCTTTCATTTTCAAGGTTTGGTTTACTTTTGACGAACAAAAGACAAACTTGTCATTATAGAATATACACAATTTCAAAGCCCTATATGCCTTATGTATATATTCTGAATCACTTTCAACCATAAAAAGATTATGCTCCTGAAGGACTTGACTGCGTGCGCATTCACATTAGACGAAGACTCCAGTTATATAGCAGTCTAGAAAAGGTTGTTTAATAATACATAGAGATAGATGGACCTCTCATGGCTGTCAAATGTAAGGTAACAACACAAGACTAGCAATCACATTTTCCCCTGTCTCTTTTACTCTGGAGAAAACAGTGCATCTGGAACATGTAGAAAAGCATACATTTTCTAAACAAGAAGCTCAGTTTGAAGTATCATTCATGTCTGTGAACATCAAGTCGGCAACAGTCGAAATAACAAAGCAATGACAAACCTTGGATATGTATGTTAGTTTGATTGAGCCGACATTGGACGTTCCTTCTGGAAGATTCTGTGGGAGGAAAAGAAAGTCATTAGGGCTGAAGTTCGGAATATAAAATGACAGCCGCTGACTTGATGCGAGCAGTGTGTTTGTGTTTGGAGAAGTAGCTGAAAATAAACATGGACAGAATACACTCCTGGTGAGTGTACGGCGTTTTCCAAAGTTGTAGAATGGCACAAGGTCTATAAAAGTTTCAGCACGCATCTACAGATGCGGCGAGGTAAATTATTCAAAGTCAGACGTGGCATCAATAAAAGATGCAGGCTGGGGCTGGTCTTAGATAAAGTGATTGGTACAGAACCTACAGCAGTCGGGAGAAAAGAAAGAATCCAATAAAATAAACAAAGAAAGAATGTGAAATATCAGAAAGATGGGTCCTGACACAGACTAGTCCTGGTCACATTTCGGCTGAGATTTCTTCTTCTGCTCTAAGCTAAATGACATTAAGACCCTGAAAGCATCAGAATAGTTGAAATCAAAGCTTTCTGTCTGATCCGACCTCAAAAATCTGATTTTCTCAGTTAAAGTTGATATGCAAAATGGACACTTCTTATCAGTGTTGCCAACTATTTTCAATGAAAAGGCGCTCTGCTCAAAAAGTCGCTGAGTTACGTAATTCGTCAATTTGCATATTACTGACGTCATCACGTCCAGCAGTTTTTGTTTAACAGCCTATGGTTAATAACGGGGTATTTATATTTTCACTATGCTTTATATATGCATGTCAACTGAATTAAATGTATTGTCTGAATATGATATGTCAGTATCAGCCATGTGATCAGCAGAGGACAAAAAAGAAGGTAGACGAGACCCAAAACAAAAACAAAAGCAAAAAAAAAAAATGTAAATATGTATATATATATATAACCTAAGTAATGTTTAATAGGTTTATAATTGTACCACAAGGATCAGGGACAGATCCACAAACCTAACTTGGTTAGTTCTCTTGAGTCCAAAGAATATAATTTTCTCTGTAATTTAGTGACTCTTTATTCCACTCGGTAAATAAACTACTAGTCAGTCAACAATTCAAACTGTAAAAATATTAAATCCAGTTAAATTGAGCAGTCTAATATGCTTTAACATTCCACCCTGAAAAATACATCATGCATTAGGCATGGGAGGATAACCGTTTTCAAGGTATACAGAGGTTTGGAAAAATAAAGGTTTTAAAACCACCTAAATTTTCTGTAAAACCGTTCCTAAGGTATGTGTAAGTTTTTTTATATACGTTTTTTATTTATTTATTCATTTTTGCAGTTGTTTTTGTTTTTTTTAGGACAACTGTATCTCCGGCAGAAAATATTTCCCAACATGCATATAAGATTCTAGAAGTATATATTTTAGAAGCAGGTTCTTGTTTGTCCTGTGCAAACTGACAATAACTGACAAAATTGTCATGGGGAAATGCATCAACAAATATGAGCACACTCTAAAACTTTACGATCAGATCTGATTAATAAATAATAAATACGTTACCGGTCTGGATTATGTATTTTAAATGTTTCTCATTTTATTTTGGTGGTCCACATACATCCAAAGTTAACAACAGCAATGATTTCGACAGATTAACTACTACTACTACTACTATCGGGTTTAAAATATAATTTATTCCTGTTTACAAGCTATTTTTTAAAATGTTTGCTGCGTCAGAAGAAAATCTGCTCGACAATAAAAAAAAATACATTCACAAAGAAAAGGTTAATCATGTTTAATCTGTTGACAAGTGCTTTTTACTTTCATTTTAAATAATACAGTAAAAAATAAAAAAAGGATTATAAAAACAAATAAAAATGTTTTAAAGTTTATTTTTGTTAGTATGTGAGGTCAATTATTGCTCTTAGAAAAATTGTAAATCACCAAAAATCCGAAATCAGCATCTCTGAAATATTCAGAAACAATTTTGGTTGCAAGTGTGGACTCCCAGACAAAGACACCATCATTAAAGAGGCTCACTAAAGTAAATAGTGGCCCACACAGATGCAAATTCATTTACACATACTGCAACTGTGCTCGCTCTGAATGGATCTAAATTGATCTGAAGGCAATGAAAGATCAATGCTCTCCAACACTTTATGAGATTATGAAGTCCACAGCTCATATTCACTGACCACAAGCTCACGGGAAGTGAAATCTCTCTTTCAGAAAAGTTTCAGAGTAAATACAGACAAGATCGAGCCTATGATGAAGGTTCACAAACTGATGCTTTCCTAAATTATAATAATTCCAAAGTGTGTAGGTGAGGAAATGATGAGGAAAGCATCACACACAACATTTGCATATCATGATTCAAACCCTGATATCTATAAAACATCAACCGTAGCTTACAATTTTTCCGACAACACTGAAGCCTCGTTTTAGTTTTAAAATGGTGTTTTAGAATGAAAGCTATCCACACCCACACTGGCGTTTCACCAAGCGTTCTGAACAGATCTCCGTCCACATTACACCGCTGAAAATGCACATCATGTGACCACACACTCTGGCATATGCTGCAGTGTATGTGACATCTGAGCTCATGGCAGTGAGCGGGTGCTTTGAGCATAGAACCCCAGGTGAGAGCTGTGTACGCTGGATGGTTCATCAAGGATCTACCGCTGGATCTAATCTCACTATATTTGTTCAACGTGATATTGAATTCATCTTATCATCTATATCTAAAGACATATTCCCCAATTTTGGTGTTTTGAATCTATTACTTGTTCTCAGGACACATGTTTTGGCTAAGCGCAAAGATAAGGTAATATATTAATTTATGTAACCAAATACACTGATTCATGCACATTTGACAGATTGCTTGCCTTTGTTTCCTATAATATATATAAACTTATTGTACGTTATACTTTTATAAAGGCCATTATGGATTATTAAAACTGATAATCAGCAAAAAAGTCAAGGATATGTTTCATATCGATTGAATCTTGTGCCACGACGACTGATCTCTACAACCTCCAACGTCAAGAAAATTATGTGATCTAAGCAGGGCTCTTCGCAAAGTGTCCTGGGGAGTTTTCTTTTCCATATCAAACTCGAGAAGTCTGAACTTAGAAGAAAAGGATGCAAGTGTGAACTTTGTTTAGGCTACTTAATATTGAGGGAAAAGCCCCAATCAGATGGATGACTGTCTGCAGCCACGCCTCCGTTTTCAGAGGTTTCTTTTTTCCCCTATCCACAGTGACAGGGAGCAGCAGAATTTTAAAATGAAAACATTTTTTTCACTCAGTTTTTGCCTCTCGGTAGTGTGGATGGAAGGCGTAACTGTAGCAAAACGTATGCGTTTTAGAACAAAAACGTATTAGTGTAAACAAGGCCTGAGAGAATAGATCTCCACAGTTATTGCCCCAATGTCATTCAGTCTAAACTTCAGGTAAGGGTTGGGCGATATCAAGTTGGCATCGTACAATGTCTAATGTGAAACAACGCGACGGCATTAGGGCTGTGCAATTAAATCGCAAATCGCAAAAAAAGAAAGAAAAAAACTCATGATACAAGCACATGCAATTTCTAAAACGATGGCATCGTCATCATAGGTGGTGGTGAATTAATAATTTATGAATAATTAATTAATTTATAAATAATTAATTATTTGTAGCCTACCATTTCAACTACCTGACCCGCATAGTCTTTGTTTTACCCAGAATTAAATCATAAATAAATAAAGATACAAGAGTGAAAGTGAAAGTTACCTGATAAAAAAGATCAATTAGTCGTTGGATAGAGACAAGATTAATTAAATATCACGTTTAACAACTATAGTGCACTGCTCTCTGGGGCTTTGTGCTCAAAGCACCCGCTGACAGCCTGGAGCGTATGACAGAGTTTGTGTCAGTGTGTGTGTGGTCACGTGATGTCTGTTTGAAGGGCTGTTCAGAAATGCTAGATAAAAATGGATTGTTTTAGTTCTAAAAAGCCATTAAAATACGAAGACGTATTAGTGTAAACGGGACCTACTGTAAGTGAGGGGAAGAGCGGATGATCATGACGTCTATCGGCCATCGGCGATGGCATTGTCTATCGACCCAACCCTAGTACTTACAATGGCAGCTTCAAGTCGGCAATCCAAAACAGTGTCCCTAAATCACCATACAGGTAAAAATTCACTTTAGACTGCTTATCTGATCTTAATGCTAGCACTCATGAGGAACTATTAGTCACTGCAGCCTACTACACATCATCTTACCAACAAGGCATAACAAAGTCCCTGTAAAGGGGAAGTGAAGAAGTCAGTCAAGTTGACATTATTTTGTAAATTGATTTCCACTTTAATAAAAATATATTAAACAAACTCGATTAATTAATAAATTAATTTAGAAGAAAACAACATGTTTTACTATAGCTTTTAGAGCTAGGGCGTCACCATATTGGAATAGGGTTGGTTCCGTTCCCTCAGCTGAACAGATACAATGGAAGTAATAGACTGAACATGGTGACCGCAAAGCCTAAATTGACCCAATGCGTGAAGTTTTGGACGTGGAGCTGGTGCAAATACAAGCATCAGATGCGTGTCTAATATATAAAAATATATATTTATTCTATTTTTTAAATTTTCCCTTTCAATAGAGTGAAGGAACTATGACATCACACAGCTATGACACTATGACATGACTTGCATAAAACTGGTTCCCTCGATACAATCCCCATAGGATTTTCCCATAGGCTTTTCGAAGTTTGCAAATAATAAGCTCTGTGTTCAAACACTGTTCATTACACTTACACGTTTTGTCCAGCCGGATAATCCTCACACGAAAAAACAACTTTTAGCATCTTCGGATCTTAAATGCAAACGCAAGAACTGAAAAGCTAACATTAGGCTATAAACGGACTACAGTGCCTTCGGGGCGCTCGCCTGTGACGTCAGCACCACCCTTCTATGGACAACTCTTTCAGCTTATTTTAGAAATAAGGTCCATGATAAAGGTTTAATCTCTCGGTTTATTATATTATAATCCACGCTATATATTATAAACAAATAAACAAGCAAAAATGTATAGACATACGTGCCTTTTGGATAGTTTTTACTGTATGTATAAATGTGCCTACATAGTGTTATCATAAAACATTTAATTAAGTGTATCGCTCGCATGCATACAGCCCGCTAACCTTAGTAATACACGACAAAGGAATTAACCGTGAGTCTATCAAATACCTGCAAGTTCCATCATGGACACAGAACAACATTCAATATTATTTTTTTTTTGTCACAAAGTACAGTGATAAGCAGCCCATACAGTTGCATGTGCTGTACATATTAAGGATGAGTGAATTATTATAAAGTTAAATGTGTTCAGATAAAGATAAAAACTACGAAAACTCTATTGATCACGTTAAATAACAGTTCACATGTGTGTATTTTTACACATTTATTCACACGTTTGCATTACTGAGAGCAGGGAAGAGACTGGCTGCACTGATAAGCAGTCATTATCTTCATAATATCGTTTAATTAAAATAAATGATCAACGAATGTATCTGTTCTGGCAGTCTTTACAAGTGAAGGCATTATCTACACAATATGAATTCCCAATTAGAAAAATACTACAAACTATAAAATACTATTTATGAAAATACTTAAATAACAGACAAATCCAAATGCCCACCGCAGGCGAGCTGCGTTCCAGGCCAGTTCAGCTTGTTGAAGTATCATGTCTCCGACACCACCTGTAGTCCCATTTAGCAACTTGATAGCAACTGTCTTTTAAAAGAAGCATAACAGATTTTAAAAATCAAGAGTGTGGTGTAACTGATGTGTTTTATGTCATAGAATAAAACGTGAAAGTATATTGAGTGTGTGTTAGCCACGAACCTTATTCAAGTGATTTATCTGAAATCCCATCAAAAAAAACCATTGACTTTTGGACGAGGGAACCGAAACTGATGAAATGCTAACTCTCTTCTGGGTTTTTGTATACAAATTGACGTCATAGTTCCTCCACTCTTTTACTGATTGTTTGAAGCGCTTTGGTCCACTTTCTGTATTACTGCTTGACTGGGTTTCAATTATGGTTTCATATTAGAAATCACCAAGAAAATTATACAAACAACTGTCTCTATTCAGTTTCATTTCTAGACGTTCGAATCATCAAAATCTGCAGATATTCATGTCTGCTCCAAGCACCTCCCCCAGAGAATCGCCAGTCTATAGCGATCTCTGATTGGCTCCTGTACTAGAAGGCAGGGCTTCATTCACCATATTAACTATTATACTTTTCCCCATTCAAAACTATAGACCTTTTTCTTGGCTGCTGCATGAAGGGAGCCATAGCAACCAGCGTCTTCCGGTAGAATGTTTAGAACTTCCGTTTACAGTGTTTACAACAGGTAATGTGTGTTAAAGCCGTTAATAATTTGTCAGTTGTGGTTCAAACACGAGAGAAAAACGTTCTCCTAGTTCACGTGTCTGCTGTCAGAAATACATTGTGTGTGTGTTCGCGGCCTGACAGCTGTTAGCTCAGCGGTTCTTTAATGCGCGCGCACAATACTTCACCGCATTATAGAGCAAACCAGATTACTAGCTTGAAGATTAGCAGGTATGCAAGTCATGCAATTTACAAAAATGACCAATAAAAGTCTTGTTACTGATACTCTGCTGGCTGATCTGCATGTTGATTCTAATCGGGAACCGTTTATGTAAGTGGGACAGTACAGGCTACGTGTGTGTGTCAAACATTTTGGTGAACTACATTAGTTTGGGTTGGTTATATATTTGAAAGAAAGATAAATTGCTGACTTGTGCAGTAGACGAGTGATGACGTGATAACAAGGTTTTATTTACTCGACGAGGTTTTATTTACTGTAAACGGCACAAGATGCCATCTGACAACGAGGGGATAATGCCTCACAGCAGATCATCAGATCACATTTTTTTAAATGATCAGTCCAGGTGGTGGTGCTGATTGACAACAGTCTTTGGGCACATCCTTATAATGTTTTCATTTCAAGCCACAGCTGGCCAATATATACAGCATTACCATAAAATCACGCATACCTGTGTGAAACTAAAATGGACCAAAGACTAGACCCAGAAGAACATAACGTTGTCATATTCAATAAATGTACATGTTTGAAATGTAATGACTTTCACGAGATGGAAGGCAAGGGCAGGGATCAAATTGAGAGCATCTATATTTAGCTAGGCATTGACTGGGTAAAAAAAGAAGAATGATTGGTACCTGAGGGTTATCCATGTACCACATCAGGCTGCCATCCAGGGTGTCCAGAATGAAGTAGCGTCGTAAAAACTTGCCACTGTTCTCCATTTCCTCGATGTCTAAAAAGCCACATATCCGGTTCTGACGATCTACGTACGGCATTTCTGAGACTAAGCATTACCCTGCAACATAAAGAGAACAACTGATTAGGAGGAGATGAGAAAATGTGAAGGGTAGAGAAAGAGGTGGAGGATGACAATTAAAAATAATTTGGCGTCTTTGTGTGTAATCGTCTGATAATTATTTCCTATGATGTCACTCTTGGTCACACTCCAAGGAAGTGACACTTATTTCATTTCAGACCTCTGTGCTGATGAAAACCCTGTCATACTAAGATGTATGAATATAAATGACTTCACTGTGACATTCCCAGAGCTGAGATGCAGCACACACATACTTAAACAGTGAAATTTCCCATTTACCTGCATACTCTCTCAATGTCATAACAGTATGGTAACTGTGCAAAAGTTATACCATAGAATTCACAAGACTATTCTATATTATAAGAATAGAATACACAAGACATGTCACTATAGAATACACAAGACTATAGAATGCACAAGACATGTCACTATAGAATACACAAAACATGAACACACAAAACTAAAATGCACAAGACATGTCACTCATATGGTTTTGAATGGGGGAGAAAGGGAATGGTCATATGGAGAATGAAGCCTCTACTTCTAGCACAGGAGTCAATTAGCGATAGAGGACAAGACGTGAGTTTCTGCAGATTTTGTATGATTAGAATGTATAGAAATAAAACCAAAGACACAGTTTCTGTTTAATTTTATTGTGATTCCTAATATGAAATGTTATCGTAAGCTTGGCAAACAGTTTTGAAGAATTTGATGTTTCCCCATTCAAACAGAATGCTCGAGCATACTGCCTGAGAGGCATTTCAAAGAAGGCTGACTTTGGTTATACCCATTTGGGTAAGACATTAACGACGATTCAAGGAGACAAAAAAAGCCACCAAAAGGGCTGAAGGTGCCAAAGATAATTAAAATGTTGGAATATTTAACCAGTGGTCAGGGATTTTGATATGGCTTTTAGATTCATTATAAACATATGAGTGGAGTGTATCAGAGTGGTGATGTTTCGCAATAATGCTACGCATCACAATTATAATGTTTGTGCAGGAAATGTGACCAATCATTTTCTTAATGAACTGCAAAAATCTCCAATTATACGTGTATGAATGTAATATTATTTTAGAAATAATTAATCAGTTCTGTCGAAACATGTTGTTCCAAACCTATTCGAATTTGCTGATCTTCAACACACACATAGAAACCAAATAGGGAAGTTTGAGCTTCCATTAAATTAATTTGATATGTTGATAATAATACTCTACAGTCAGCTCCAAAAGTATTCAATTGAGTATAAATTTTGTCTATACTGTAAGGTCTCTATGCCCAATTCCGATTTGTTGCCTATTCATTCATTCATTCATTTTCTTTTCGGCTTAGTCCCTTTATTAATCCGGGGTCGCCACAGCGGAATGAACCGCCAACTTATCCGGCATTTTTGTTTTACGCAGCGGATGCCCTTCCAGCCACAACCCATCTCTGGGAAACACATCCATACATACACATTCACACACATACACTATGGACAATTTAGCTTACCCAATTAACCTGTACCGCATGTCTTTGGACTGTGGGGGAAACCGGAGCACCCGGAGGAAACCCACGCAACCACGGGGAGAACATGCAAACTCCACACAGAAATGCCAACTGGCCCAGCCGGGGATCGAACCAGCGACCTTCTTGCTGTGAGGCGAACGTGCTAACCACTCGGCCACCGTGGCGCCCGATTTGTTGCCTATATCTGATTTTTTTTTTGTCTGTCCGTTAACACGTTCTTGAAATTGTTGACCCATATCTGATTCATGCATTTACACTTGCCATACAGTTTACGATGTCGTGTATGAGTCAAGGCGGGTTCTAGCATCTGCGCCATGATGGAAAAAATTGTCTAGCTTTTAACTCTGTGAAATATGCGAAGTTCTCTTAACTTTAAAATGATGTTGAGGCAGAGGAAGGGGGAAAGGGCTGTCATCTACGGAGACCCAAAAGGGACCAGGTGGTGGGAAAAAAATGGGTGGGAGAAAAAATAATAATTAGTGGGAGGAAAAAATTGGGTGGGAGGAAAATATATGTTTTTAAGTTTTTGCGCTCCCACGCAAAAACGTTTTGCGTTCCTTCGCAAAGCTGTTTTTCCACAAACACTTCCTGTTCACTTCATACATGTCAACCCCGTTTTTGCCAGGATTTTCCTGTATTTCACCATTCTATCCTGCTATCATCCTATCATTAAGTATTTTCCCATATTTCTCATGTATTTTTAAATCTTGAAAGCTCACTGAAATTAATAAAAAAAAAAATGTCTGCAATCATTTTCTTTCCATTAAAGCTGTGCGTCGGTCATCACCCTTCATATGCAACCTCTGAATCAGATGTATACGCGCTACGTATGATAAACTGATCCCCGATCAGCCTCTGTATACACCATTTAAAGTGACACCTCTGTTATCAAACTAGTGAAGAGCAGCAGATGAATCTTTCATTTTTTTGTATGATAACAGTGGTGGCACTGTAAAAATTTGCAGATCTATAATGAAAGCGTTCGATTACTTTAGTAGAGAAAATTAGTTGCGTTTAAAATAAAACACGCAGGACCAGCATGTTTACATATTATTAAGAGTATTTGTCTGTTTAATCACACACCCGAATATCAAAGTGTCCTGCACTTTTGCTCCTTTTTAAATGGCGTGTACAGAAACTGGTCTGGGATCAGTTTATCACCCGAAGCGCGTCAGTCAGCGCTCTGTGGCTTATGCATTTGCTGATTCAGAGGTTCCATGTGAATGTGATGATCGACGTACAGCTTTACTGGAAAGAAAGTGAATGCAGACATTTGATAATTTCAGCGAGCTTTCAAGATTTAAAAATACATGAGAAATATGGGAAAATACTTAATCATAGGATAATAGCAGGATAGAATGGTAAAATACGAGATAATTCTGGCAAAAATGGGAGGGTTGACATGTATGAAGTAAACAGAAAGGGTTTGTGGAAAAAAAGTTTTGCGAGGGAACGCAAAACAAAAAATATATATTTTCCTCCCAACCATTTTTTTCTCCCACTAATAATTTTTTTTTCCCTTCCGGGTCTCCATAGTCATCGCAGCTTGCACCTATGGTTTATATATGGTGTCCTCTACTGACACATCCCCCCACAGGGCATGAAGGCCGGCAACTTCTGCCATCGACAACTGACCACTTTCCTCTGCTAGGTTTCCTTCTGTTGTTGTGGTTGTTTACGGCGTTGGCGTCTCCACACACACTTCCTTCTACATCATTAAACCTCAGAGAAGTACAATATTGTCTCACATTTAATGACGCATAAAACAGAATGCCTCAATAAATCCAATCTGCCAGATAACATGATAGTTGCATTGTCACATATCCGATTTATATCTGATTTATTTCCACATATGAAGGAGGTCTGAAACCGATCTCTGAATATCTGAATGCATCCGTTTTTTCGTGTTTACATGGTCATAGAATAGATCCGATCTGTCACATATGAGCAAAAAATCTGAATTGGGTCACATTTAACTGGCAGCGTAAACGGGGCCTCAGAGGGCTTTTGCTTGTCCACTCAATTTGAGGATTGACCATAGGTTTTCTTTGGGAATGGGAGTGAACAGGGATCCAAAATTGTAATGTAACGATCTTCGAGCCACTACATTAATCACTCTTGCCTTGGGACATGGTGTTCCGTCATGCTGGAAAATGCACAGATCATTAGCAGATTGATTAAATTGATGCACTGTTGGATGACACGGGGCTAGCATTAGGGGTGCCACATTTATGAATATACAGTAATATTGAATCATTAGGTACAACTTCCATGAGTCAATGCACAAATGAAAATTGTACTGCACTGTGCATTAGAATGTATGTCTATGCACTAAAACACATCAGTGAGCGCTAAAGTTAGGAATGCTTTCACGTGAAAATGAAAGTTGCGTATGTCAGCATGGGAATACACATGGAACCCGAAGCACACACTGTATGTCACTATTCCTGTTAAATTAAATTCATGAATTATTTTGTTATTTAAACAATGAATCTCAAAGGGCAATTAGAATTTGTGCAGGAGATCTGAGAAGAGCCTCATTTGAACAGGTGGATGAAAGTTACAACAAGCAAATTAAGTCTCAACGGGAAAACTGAATTCTGACCTATAATTATGTCCTACCAGACTGACTTGGTGAGCAATTGATGCTCACCGATTAGAACATTAACATTCAGGAAATTGTGTTTGTAACTTTTTCTGTGGGTTGTGTTAAAGGTGCTGTATGTAAATGTTTGACTCTTCTAAAGCATAAAACTACCATAATATCTTTGCACATATTTAATGTGAAAATGTGTTTTCCGTGCGGGAACGGCTGTCTTTGTCTTGGTGGAAAACCGCGTATTCCATTTATTCATTCAGAAAGGCTCTGAAAACATGTGTCCGTCACTGAAATTTGACCTCAGATGGACAGTAGCAGACTCTGAAATGAGATAGATTCAGTTCTGCATGGGGTTATTAATTAGCAAATGA
The DNA here is from genome assembly GCA_903798035.1 of Danio albolineatus. Taxonomy (NCBI): domain Eukaryota; kingdom Metazoa; phylum Chordata; class Actinopteri; order Cypriniformes; family Danionidae; genus Danio; species Danio albolineatus. The sequence goes on from CAIGQQ010000153.1 coordinate 3,247,536, forward strand.
TATAAATATTACGAGCATAAACATTTGTTGAGCAGGTTACATTGTGACATGATACGCAGTTATAAGCAATTTGCCTGTTTGCACCAAACGAAACATCACATAAATTTAAATACAGCCATTCAGAAGCACAGAATATGCACTCACTCCTGAAATGGTAAGGTTTATGATCTGTTTAATACATATTAACTTTCTTTAACATTAATAAATGTAGATGCTGCATCACTGATATGTGTTTAGTTCTAAAGTTAATGAAATGAAATAATGAAATCACTCTACTCTCTACTGAATAGCTATATGGCTCAATAATGGTTAACCTTTATTTAATTTATAAGGTGAATAATATATACAGTACCCAGTGTTATACCGGAATATATTATTCAGCTTATGTAACTGAAAACTACTGCAAGATACCTGAAAAATAACTGTATCTTACGTAGTATCTTAGCTACATTGTATTCATTTTGTATTGTATTTACTTGTAGAGTTTATTTATTTTTATTTCAGTGTCCTATTTTTTGTGATCCAAGACCCATGACGAGACGATCTCAAGTTTCCATAATCCTGGACCGGGCTGTATCCTGAGCAGCTGCTTTGGTGCATGGAGGAGGGGACAGCATGAGATTGATTCCAGTGACGCTTCAAGGACAGACGAGTCTTGCTGACGTCCAGAATCCTGGCGCCTAGACTGCAGCTCTGCGCAAGACTTGTGGCCATAGAAAAAATTGTCGTGCCCAACTGAGCCTGGTATCTCTTGAGGTTTTTTAATTCTTCACTTGCACAAATTGGGGAAGTTTTTTCCTCGCCGCTGTCGCCACTGGCTTGCATGGTTCGGGACCTGTAGTGCTGCGCATCAAATGGATTTGCTCTTCAGTGTTTGGACTCTCAGTAGTGAATATTAAAGAGCCCCTATTATGGGTTTTTGAAAATGAGATTGCATGCAGTGTGTAACAGCTCTAAGTGAAGAGAAATGTCCAGCTAAGGCTTAAATCTGAAAGTGCACAGTGTTTAAAACTATTGATTCATCCATAAAAGAGTCGACTCATAGTTCCTCAAACGAGTCGCCGTGCTTACGAGTCTTTAGCCATTTCGGCATGACGTGAACACAAAGCATAAGCCCCGCCCATTTGTGCGCATGCAGCCCCAGGAGATTCGAAACCCCCAATCCCGCCCACAAACAACAGCAGCAGCAGCGAGCAAAAGTTGCCAGATTGGGCAGTTTTGAATTTGAATGTGCAGGTAAAAACCTTTTGGAATGGGTTTGGGCTGAAATCAGTCAGCTCCATCTGGCAACACAGAGAAGAGCACTGTGCTTAGCTGGATATTGGAAGTGTGCAGAGAACCCAGAGATGAGACTTTGAAGAGTCAGTAGTTGAGGTTTATTTCTGCAGAAATACCTCAGCATTAAACCCAGCCATGTGCTGTGTTCCCTCTAAGGGGTGCTTACAATGGAGGATTCGGAGCACCGGGACATTTCCTGGCCTGCTATGCAACAAGTGTGAGTAAGTGCAATTAAAACGGTGCCTCATTGTTTTCTCTAGCTTGTACATGATGTATTTAATTTTGTTTTGTAACTTGTAACCGCTTGTAGTGTATCTGGTTAACGTGTATTCTCATATCGTGTCTAAAAGCACGTTGTAAGCATGACGCGTGCCTATTTGTTTACGGATTAAAATGCATTTGTGAGCTCGTGTTCCTCTGTTGTTTGTCGTTGCTATGGCCACCATCAGCTCTGCTACACACGTTCATAATGGTTCAGCTGTTGCCGCTGTATGCACTAATACTGAATGTGTGTCGCTGTTTTTACTTATGGTTAAGAATGGAGCTGGGAATATGCTGGGAGATCGGGGGTTAGTTTCGGGAGTGAGGTGTCTGAAATACGGTCGACTCCTGATAAAAACGAGTGTTAGTAGATTAGCTCACGCACACACTATGACTACTTCAATGTCGATAAGCCGTGGTGGGCATTATATCATGCTAAGGCGCTGACGACCAATCGCAACAGACTGGGTCATCGGTCCAATCAGCGCAGTTTAGCATCGCGCTAATGAGGGGTTTTGGAACAAATGAATCACTGAACGATTCATATAGGAGTCGATGGGATAATGAGGTAAAAATAAATGCATATTATAAGACAATGAAAGTGTTTTTTTACCATGCATGCAGATCAGCCTGCGGTTGGAGACCCCCAAAACCAACATATGACCCTTTTTAATGTATAATATGGGCTCTTTAAACCACACTGAACTAAACTAAACTGGACTGACACTGTTTCAATTTACTATAACCTTCTATGTGAAGCTGCTTTGACACAATCTATATTGTAAAAGCGCTATGCAAATAAGGGTGAATTGAATTGAATTTTACTGAACATATCATACACCAAACCGCATCAAAAACCGTGACCCTATAACTGAAAACCGAACTGTGAGTAGTCTGTATCGTTGCACCCCTAGCATTCACCTTTACTTCTCTAGTCAATCAATTTTCCAGTTGTCTCAAATAGTCAGAAGGAAGCTTTATCAGGAAAAACTACTTAGCACCAGTCTTCTGCTGTCCAATTCTTGTACATCCTGCAGGGTTTTAGTCTGCCCTTGATGCATTTCTTGAAGAAAAGTGGCTTCATTGCTGTCCTTTGTGACATTAGGCCACTATCCAAAAGTCTTCCCCTCACTGTGCATATAGATGCACCAAAATCTACCAGCTGCCATTCTCGAGCAACCTCTGCACTGATGGTGACATCCTGCAAAAGGTGATGGTGCTTACAGGACACTCTGAGACTTCCTGAATCTTATCCTGAATTTGAACCACTCTCTTGGAAGGTTTTGATAATCTAGTAAATGCTTTTGTTTCAGATGCAATGTTCTTTTTTGTAGCTATTTCTTTGCATGTGAGGCTACTTTATTGCAAAGATAAGTAAGCATTGCTTGGAGGTAACCATTAGTAAAAAGAATGCAGTGATTGAATGCACTTGTTCCCTCTTATGGTAGTAATCAGTCTGTTGTTACAATCTAGTCAGCTCGACATTGATTGCACCTGACTAGTACTCATTTCCACGGTCACATGTGCTGCTGACGTGATTTGTGCCAGGGCCTACAAACAATGAACAACTTTGGCTAGTGAAAAAAGTGAATTCAAACACAAATTTGGATAAAAAACAGAAAATACAATACATAAAATGTTGCTAATAAAATAAATAAAGATTAACAAATTGACAAAAATAGGGCAGAAATATGACAAGAAGTGAAAAAGGTCATTTTGAGGGAGCAGGGAAGGTTATGTTTTGATTAATTATTGTGTTTGATTAAAGATTAGGATGCAAATTAATTTTTTTAAATAATGAAGTGCACAGATACAACAAGCACTACTGTAATATAAAAATAAGAAGAGCAAATTTAGATTTCCTGTGGCAATGCTCATTTCAGTTAATTTTGTCATACAACAACCGCTGCTCGTTAACCGAATATTAACCGTTAACTGGTCCGATTAATATAAAAAATCATAAGTGACATGTCTATTTTGTGTCTGACACATTAAATATCGCATTTCTAAAATACGGATTTATTTTAACATGCGAGCAGTAGCATACAGAACATAACAGAGCACTTTCATGCTCATGCAGTGTTTCTAACAGCATAGAAAAAAGAATAAACTAAATAAAAAGAATAAAATAAATAGTCCTGCCCTAGATATTTTTCATTTCAAGAGTTCACACTTAGCTGATGATTGATTATAAAGCTTGTTTGGCATGCTGTCCCAGCAGAGCCCTGAGCTCATAAGATTCTCGAGCCCAGGGCTCCCTCCTGTTTGCAAGGCGAGAGGAGAGTTTGAGCTCAGGTAGATCTCGAGAACTCTCCTGCAGCTAATGAACAGATAGTGATTCCTATGCAAAGATAACTACTTACTTGGGGCATGTCTATGGTGCCGATTTGGATTAGTCAATTAACTTAAGTTGCATGTTTTTGGACGGTGGGAGGAAACTGGGTAACCCAGGGGAAACCCACGTGAGCACGGGGATAACGTGTAAACTCCACACAGAAACATCAGCTAGCTTGGTAAGGACTAGAACCAGTGACGTTCTTGCTGTGAGGCAACAGTGCTAACCACTGGACCACCGTGCCACCCATCTAGGAAAGGAGGAAGAGTAGGGGTGAAAGGGGGGATTCTTCAAAACGAAGATAGTTGTGATATGGAACTTAGGGTATATATAATGGCTTAGGACTCATCTGATTGGTGAATCATAAAATGAATATTCCGGGACCAGCTGCGAGCAATCATCTGCACGTGATCCTCTAGAAATTAGTTTATAAATAAACTTCACTTAAATGACAAATTTATGACATAACGAAAACACTGACTGAATCCTTTTTAGAATCGGTATAGGCTGTTTTTTCCTTTCATATTTTTTCTTCTGTCAAATAAAAATATCAAGCTACCCCAAATCGATTGCTTCACTGAAAATATGTATTTAATTAATGCTCCGCTGTAAGTATTATATCACAAAACCTCTGTCAACATTTGTAATAGAAGTCATTAGTTTAAAGATTATGTCTTATGATTATGATTTATTTCCTCCATCTCATTCGTGGTTCATGTGTGCGTGCTGCGTGTGAAGTTAACTTTAAGGCTCCAATGTTGACTTTTTAGAAAACTAAAGGCTCATTCATTCATTTTCTTTTCGGCTTAGTCCTTTTATTAATCCGGGGTCGCCACAGCGGAATGAACCGCCAACTTATCCAGCATTTGTTTTACGTAGCGGATGCCCTTCCAGCCGCAACCCATCTCTGGGAAACACATTCATACATTCTCATTCACACACATACACTACGGACAATTTAGCTTACCCAATTCACCTGTACCGCATGTCTTTGGACTGTGGGGGAAACCGGAGCACCCGGAGGAAACCCACGCAACCACGGGGAGAACATGCAAACTCCACACAGAAATGCCAACTGGCCCAGCCGGGGATCGAACCAGCGACCTTCTCGCTGTGAGGCGAACGTGCTAACCACTCGGCCACCGTGGCGCCAAAACTAAAGGCTACTATAGCATATTACAATTTTGTTGTCCACATATGACATTGTATTAATATACATGTTTTATGAGCTACAAAATGAAAGCCTCAATTTGGTGCAGAGTTATCATTATGCAAAAATCAATCCAATATCTGGATTTGTTTGATTCGTAGATTAGGCTTATATTATTTGATTCGTAGATTAGGTTTATTCATAAAATAGGCTTATTTTTAAAATACATATTATATAAGAACTACTAATAACTGTAATTTTCGATTTACTTCAAGTTTATGATGCAGATCCAGGACAGAGGTGATCGTCTGTGTCAAATTGCAATATTCTTCTTTCATTTTGCCTCTTTGGTGTTGAAGGCAAGTGTGGTTGCATGTGTTACTGTCTGGCGAATTAACAAATATGTTGCACATCAGGGGCCGGTCACAACGAATGCGCCTTTCCATTCCAAAAACATGAGGTGTACCACAATGCTTTTCATGTTGACAAGAAAAAAGAAACGCGGTGCGCTTTCGTAGATTATTAGGAAACGACTGAATCAGACTGCCGGTACTTGTAAAGTCATGCAGTCCTGGAGAACTTGAAACAGTGACCACAAGTCTCTCCTCCATCATTCAGGGCTCATACACATTTTTATTTAAAAAATTGCATGACTTTTCCATGATTTTCCAAGTAAATTTTCATGACCTAATGTTTCATGCAATGTCTCCATATGCGTGGCAAAAGAAAAACAATGCATGGTGAACTTTATTACAGCACAGGGCTCGAAATTGCGACCGTTTTGGTCGCATATGCGCCTGAAATTGAATCTATGCGACCTCAAAATATATTTGGGAGCATTTGTGTGAGTTCATAAAATTGTTGCGTGCGACTGGTTTTCACTGCAAAATGTTCCCCGCATGCGCAGATTTAGGACACATTCACGCAGAACGCATCTTTGCACTTGAAAGGCAGCGCTCAAGAACTGTTTAAAACTGTTGTCATGTCAACTTGCTGCAGTAAACAAAGACTGCAATGCTTGCCCCGCCTTCGCGCTCTTTTTATTGGCCCACTGCCCACTGCGAATGGATTGGTTAAAATCAGCTGTCAATCACTTAGTCAACGCCTTCTGCCTTCAGATGACAGGAGAGCTACAACCGCGAGCATGTAGAGCGCTGAAGATGAGAATGACAACAACACCATCAGATTTTGTTTTAGAAAACACCTAAAGCAACAAATAATGGCACATCTAATTACTGATTTTGTGGTGAATGTTAATCCACAATCTACATTTGTCCATTGGCTTCAAGTTCGCTATGAAAATAACTAAAGCATTCACTGTAAAGTCTTTAGGACGGAATTTTCAGGTAACTGTCTGCCACATCTACACATTTTAAGCACGAGATGTTCTGTTGAATCCTTCATTTAATCGCTAGATGCTGTCAGCTGTGCAGCCATAAGTAAAAGTTAACACCACGTACACCATCGCAAAAGGGCTTGCATGGACTAAGATTAAACTAATATTGCAGCTCATAAAGAGACCGGTATTGCTATTAAAATTACGTATACAAATAATAATGTATATATCCAAAGCAACTGTGCAATATCAGACATCACCCGTGAATACACAGCACGTTAACAGATTCATTCATGTCAAGTAGTGCGTGCAGGGCCGGTGAGCGGTCCGCCAGTATCTTTTGGTCACTCAATTATGTTATAAAAATGTATTTTCTAGTGATAACGAGATTTCGTTGAGACATATTTTCCTCACGCAAGCATATATATATATATATATATATATATATATATATTTGCTTGTTAGTTTTGATTAGTGTTGATTTCAAATGCAATAAATCTGTTTATATAAAACTTAGCAATGGTGTTCATAATTGGTGGGTGCGACTAAATTTTGTCTGGTGCGCCTACATTTTTAAAGTTAGGAGCACCAGTGCTACCAAGCAAAAAGGTTAATTTCGAGCCCTGCAGCATATCGTAAAACATGCAACAATCTATTTAGTTTCAATTTATATCTATGTAAAATTGATTTAGATAATGCTTACACCGCACTAATAATGTGAGAGTATGTGATTGGCCAAAGACGGAAAAGAAGCAAAAACCTAGGTAACACTTTATTTTGATGGTCCATTTGAGTATTAGTAGACTGTCTACTTAATATCTGTTGATACAGACATTCAACAGACATTTAACTGACTATAAGAAACTATGCAAGTACATGTCAACTTACATTAACCCCAACCTAACAGTCTACTTCTAATCTAATGAGAATTAGTTGCAATGTAACTTAAATTCAACAAACGGACCATCAAAATAAAGTGTGACCAAAACCTTTACTCAAGTATAGGGATATTTGTTTTCCATGGCTTTTCCAAAACGTTGTGGGTTTTTCTGTTTTCCAAAACTTTTCAAGGCCTGGAAAATGTCATGTCAAAATTCCATAACTTTTCCATGTTTTCCATGACTGCAAGAACCCTGATAATTAAAAGTTCTCCATAGTCATACTGACAACACAAACACTGTGGTCACCTCAACAGACGCCTCTGCTTTCATTTGATTGAAGAATGAAAAAAATGTAACTGACATAACACACTTTTCCGCTCAGAGTAGACTTGTTTTAATTGCGGGCACACAGCGTATAACAGCAAATATGGCGAGGTGCGCAAGGTGCAAAAGCAGCGTGCAAAACACTGATTGATGCTAGTAGCTAACACTGTTACTGTAACTAGCGGCTGTTAGTAAACCATTCAAAGGATGCGCCTTTCAACGCAAAAAGCGCGTTCGCTGTGATCAGCCCCTTATGCAGCCAAACTTTAAATATATATAAAATACTATTTTTTAATTGTGGTTCTCAAGCTTTTTTTCACCAAGTACCACCTCAGAAAAAAAATTGTCTCTCCAAGTACCACCATAATAACCGGTATTGAAGTACAGTAGCACAGTAGGCCTAAATAAGCACCTAAAGCACTGCACAGTTCAAAAACAAGGCAGGTTAATTCTTCTAATTAAGAATATTTATTATTGTCAGAAAATAAACGCTTTAGCCTATTAAATCAATTTACTGAACACATCGGTTTTATCGTACGCGTCAAAGGGTTAAAAGTGTGTTTTTTTTACTTTAATTATTCAGAGATTCCTTCATGTACCACTAGAAGGAAGCTTGTGTACCACTAGTGGTACGTATACTACAGTTTGAGAACCACTGGTTTAACTGATATCATTAAACGGTTACAAACGCACTCTTTCGGTAACCGTTGTTTTGAGCATCACCAATTTCCTGCCAACTTTAAAGAGAGAAAAGCATCAACAGACAAGAGTTCCAGTACAACAACTCACTGAAAAGAAATACGTGTTTCAAGTGCTGTGATATAGGATTACATCCTGAGAAGGCACTTCAACTCCAAGCACTCAAATATGACACAATTTCTTCGAGGCTCTTATGCTCGATGTCATAAAGTGCAAAGCCTAACAAGCTATCACGGTCAGATCATGTTTCAAGCAACAGAGAAAATCTCTTTCGGCACTACAATTTGTAGCATGGATGCTCAAAAAAAGAAGAAGATGAAACTGTTTTTGGCTCACAGAAAGATTGAATGTTATCTACTCTAGAGGAGATAGCGATGCTGTTAGAAACAACGTCATCCTATCTATTCAGAACATACTGATGGCTGTCACAGTAAATAAGAAAATAAATAAATATAATACTGACTTAGACACATAATACCACTAGCTGTAAATATGATATCGAGAACGGGTATGTATTGTTATAGTGCAAAGCATTCTGGGTATTTAGGACAAGGGAGCTTGATTCCTATTTATCTCTATTGATTTATTCATTCATTTTCTTTTTGGCTTAGTCCTTTTACTTATCACAGCGGAATGAACCGCCAACTTATCCAGCACATTTTACACAGAAGATGCCCTTCCAGCTGCAACCCATCACTGGGAAACACACATAACACTCTTGCACACACTCATACACTAGGGCCAATTTAGCTTATTCAATTCACCTATACCACATGTCTTTGGACGTGGGGAAAAACCCACACGAACATGGGGAGAACATGCAAACTTCACACAGAAATGCCACCTCACCAAGCTGGGGCTTGAGCCAGTGAACTTCCTGCTGTGAAGCAACTGGGTTACCCATTGCGCCACCGTGCTGCCCTCTATTGATTTACTGTATCATAGATACACACTCAATAGCAATATAGTGTAATGCTGCGTTCACACCAGACCCTGATGAAGCATCAAGCATGAGTGATTTACATGTTAAGTCAATGCAGAGACTCACGTCCTTCTGGTGCGATTTGTGCGAATGAGGTGGCACAAATGATGCGATTCGCGTAAATGAAGCGTTTTGTGCATTTGTATTCAATCAATCTAAAAAAATCTGAACTTCAGCAGGCATTCATGCAGGTCAACCTATCATAAGTTTGCTCTTGTAGGGGAGTGATTATAACGTAGTGCCTGTTGTTGGTGTCCAGAGGGAAAATCCTCTTGCCAACACCGGACAACAACTCCTCAAACTGTGCTCGGCTCAGTCTGAAGCACCGCTGAATGTCTCCATCATTCAAGTACAGTTTCTGGAGGAGTCAATGAACTCACAGAGCTGGGAGCACCTCTGAAGAAATTTAGTAGACTCTGACACGGCGATGAACAAATCTACAGTGTTTTTCAGCCTTCCTTAAACACATAAAGCACAGCTACTATCTCAATAAAATCCATATTAGCCATTTAGCAATGAAGCTAGTCACCAGGCAGACAGAAGCCAATCCGCATCTTATCACGTGTCAAATTTGCTTGTCTATTTAGGCTCTAATAGCGGGATTTATTTGCTCGTGCCACATCTGGTGTGAACCCAGATGAAAAACAAGAAAATCATACACTGAAAAGTTTTCTTGTGGAAGCTTGTTGATGCCCTGACAGGTATGCAGTGTTTCCTCTACCATTATATTAGGGGGATGCGCCGCCCTTCCAATGGCTTTCCTTCTTTTAATAAACAAAGTAAATAGCCGTATGTAATATCTTATTTAAACAACAGCCTGTTACTTAAATAACATGGTCTACATGGTCGCGCGTTTACAAATTTCAGTTCTCTGAATCATGAACGGTGGAGCTCCACACAGCCGCTCTCTGCTGTATGGGAATGAGAGTGCATGCTCTGACAGGACCGCAGACGCACCTGCGCTCCCGTATATTATGCATAGCCTACAGCAGCAACAACACAGGTAAATGATGCGTGGGGGCGTGAGCGATTGATGATCAATCGCTCACGTCACAGCAGCTAAAATATATACAGATGCGGTGCGACCTGTTTATACAGTCTATTGGCACGACTCGTGTGAGTGATACCGTCTTTGCTGCGGTATCCCCCATTATATTTCCAGTGTTTTGAGCTGCTGTGATGCGAGCGGATCATTAGTCTCTTTCTAGTGTCTCATCCAACCTTATGACCTTACATCACGGAGATGATTTTTTTTTAGGTTAAATGAATAGAGCAGCAAAGATATGACGAGTACACATCTCCCTCTCTCATCAGCTGTGATCAGTGATCAGCTGTCAATCAAATTCAAGACAGATTCATACTCCAACATATGTAGCGCCATGAAAGTCCTTCCTGCACTAAACATTTCACTCACACTTAATAAATTAGGGATGCACCCATATGGATTATTTGGCCGATATCGATATCTCTTTAGATTTGGATGCCGATAATCGATATATTAGTCGATAAGTATAATACTAGGTCTTACTTTATATTAAGTGGCGTTAACTACTATGTACTTATATGTAAATATAGTTACAATGTACTTACTGTGTTTATAATGTATTGCAGAACACTTCTGGTGCTCTTAAGGTGGGATATGGGTAAGGTTAGAGACAGGTTTGGTGGTATGGGTAGGTTTAAGAGTGGGTTAAGTTGTAAGTGATGGTCAACAGTGTAATTAAAGATGTAACTACAGAAATTCGTTACAGATGTAATTACATGCAGGTATTTAATCAAGCACAAGTACAATGTATAAACATGTATTTACACAATAAGTACAATGTAACTAATTATTGATTACAGTGTAAGTACATTAGTAAAGGCCACTTAATATAAAGTGGGACCTAATGATATTATATTTGATACTGTGAACAACTGATTTTATTTTTAAAACTTTTAAAAAATACAAATTTGAGGAGTCACAGTGGCGAACTAGGTAGCACAATCGCCTCACAGGAAGAAGGTTGCTGGTTTAAGCCCTGGTTGGGTCATTTGACATTTCTGTGTGGACTTTGCATGTTCTCCCCAGGTTCTTTTTTTTGTTGACGTGGGTTTCCTCCGGGTGCTCCAGTTTCCCTGACAGTCCAAAGACATGTGGTACAGGTGAATTGAATAAGCTAAATTGGCCTAAGTGTTTGAGTGTGAATGGGTGTTTCCCAGTGCTGGATTGCAGCTGGAAGGGCATCCACTGCATAAAGCATATGCTGGATATGTTGGCGGGTCATTCCATTGTGGCGACCCCTCATTAATATAGGGACTAATCGTAAATGAATGAATGAGTTTGAACTGATCTTCGAATAGCCTATTCAAAGCAAAAGAGGCAATAATTTCAAAACTGCAAAGTGATTATAGACCTATATTAACGAATTGGCAAAACAGCACCAAAAATAAATTATTTCCTTTTGTTTATAGCATACTAACATGCAACTTGACTGTTGGATAAAATCAATAGGTTAAATAATAAAATGTAATTTAATTTATAAAAAAAAATTAACTAAATATATTTTAAATAAAATGAAAAAATGCAAGAACTGAAACCAGCTTAAATGTCCTTGAATAAAACGTGTTACAATAATGTACAATTGTTAAAAGTTATTGACACACTGCTCTTAAAACTTCCGTCTGTCATTAAAAAACAAAAAAAACAAAAAAACAATTAGAATCTGGTTTGATCTTTCCATTTTTCACATCTGAATAAAAGCATTTTGAGAGGTGTTTTGACAGTTCAGAGGCACCGTACAACGGAAAAGCTAAATTCAGATGGTATATTTTACTTTAGAAAATGCGGTATAAACTCATAATTTGGTGTTCAGACACTGACAGTATGTTTGTTTAAGTAGTTTCAAGGCCTGAAATTGAAGTACTTTCAAATACTTTCCTGAAGTGTGAGAACCCTGTTTTTCTGCTGTGATTTCCATTGGTTTACATTGTGTGCTCCAATGTTTGTCCACAAACATGGCAGACTGCAACTCGCCATGACGTAGATTCATGAGCTCAGTGGACGGTCTAATTACTGAATAATTAATTTTGTGATGACAACATACTTCCAGGTTCGTCAAGAGCTTTCTGTGTTGCAGCTCCCCAAAACATCTGTAATTCTTCATCAATGAATGCTTTTAAAAATCCAGTTTAAAGACTTTTGAGTGATGAAAGTTGGTTATTATATACTTTTCATTCAATCATTTTCTTTTCGGCTTAGTCCCTTTATTAATCTGGGGTCGCCAAAGAGGAATGAACAGCCAACTTATCCAGCATATGTTTTTACACAGCGGATGCCCTTCCAGCTGCAACCCATAACTGGGAAACATCCGTTCACACACATACACAACAGACAAATTAGCTTACTCAATTCATCAATACCTCATGTCTTTGGACTTGTGGGGGAAACCGGAGCACCCACAGGAAACCCACATGAACACAGGTGAGAATGTGCAAACTCCACACAGAAATGCCAACTGATCCATCCGAGGCTCGAACTAGCAACCTTAATGCTGTGAGGCAATCATGCTACCCACTGCACCACCATGACGCCCCTTGTATACTTCTCTTCCTTCCATTTTGAATTCTATGTTTAATTATAAATCACTTCAGACCAGCTACGGTTGTGCTCTATAAATAAAGTAAGCTTTGCCTTGGCAATGGCAAACGGCATGAGATATTGGAAGAGGTTTGGATTCAGAGAGGTCAGTGTTGCTTATCTCCACTGCTCCCATCAATAAAAAAAAGCTGTCAAATTTCACACATCTCAAATCCTTGATGAAAACTTCATGGCCGAAGTGTGTTTTCTGAATGACAGCTTCCATCACTCCAACAGCCTAAATCTGGGATTTTAGAGATAGGGTAAAATAAAATGCATGGCAATATTGTGGCAACACTCAATGGATCTAGGCTTACTTTCCCACTATACTAGCTACTCTTTCTGCAGATCTTCTTACAGTAACTACCTCAGAATTAGCAGAGATATGATGAAACTTTGCTGCAAGGTCTTATGGATTTAGCACAGCCATAGAAATAATTTCATTTACTATTGATGAGAAGGAGTTTGCTCATATAACTGGATGAAGGCTCTTTATAATTTGCACTGAAAGACCAAGGATCACCTGATATGAGGGAACACCACAAGGTTGCCAATTAGCATTGGGCAAATTCAGCGTTATGGATGTGACGTTTGTAGTAAAAACTTAAAAAATTCATTTACAGAAAAATTATATGTAAATCCTTGTGTACTGTTCAAATCTACTATCCTTCCGTTATGTTTGTAGATGTTTTTTATCCATTGATTTCCATTATAATGACATTTCGAGCCATGGCAGCATATAATCATGCATTCTTGATTGTTGCCGGTGTTTCCTGTTGAGAAGTAAATGTGTACTTCTGTGAATGTTTTCACTGGTGATCATCAGCTGACAGTATTAGTCCTTTTTCTGGCCTTTATATGGAGTTCTATGGAGTAAAACTGCGTGTGTGCATACATACACTTGCTCCAGACATTTCCTCCAGCTTTTTTGCACTGCAACTGATGATCAACAGTAAAAATGTCAAATTTTACCTCTTGCCAACAGGGAAAACTAGCAACAATCAAGAAAAGAGGAAGAGTATGGAAACAAATTGCTGCCTAAAGTCGCGGATATAGAAATAATGCACGTAAATCAAAATGTTGACATCGTGTGTTAAATTACAACAAGCAAAAGTGAAAACTAAATGCAAAATAAGCAACAGCGAGGTTGTGTACCAAAAAATAATGGTTACGAATCAAAAATGAAAATGTGTTTATACTGATATGAATTCCCTGGAATCACAGAGGACATGTGTCTGAAGTTAAATATAATTGCCTTTATTCATTCATTCATTCATTTTCTTTTCGGCTTAGTCCCTTTATTAATCCGGGGTCGCCACAGCGGATTGAACCGCCAACTTATCCAGCATTTTGTTTTACGCAGCGGATGCCCTTCCAGCCACAATCCATCTCTGGGAAACACATCCATACATTGTCATTCACACACATACACTATGGACAATTTAGCTTACCCAATTCACCTGTACCGCATGTCTTTGGACTGTGGGGGAAACCGGAGCACCCGGAGGAAACCCACGCAACCACGGGGAGAACATGCAAACTCCACACAGAAATGCCAACTGGCCTAGCTGGGGATCGAACCAGCGACCTTCTTGCTGTGAGGCGAACGTGCTACTCACTACGCCACCGTGGCGCCCATAATTGCCTTTATATTGGAGTTTATTTATTTATTTATTTATCTACTTTTCTTTTCTCTCTTTTTATTTATTCATTTATTTTTTTTAAGCTGTCACTAATATTTATCTAGAATTATATTTCTGTCAATCATTATTTTCTATCTGTTTTTTTTTTTTTTGATTGTAAACATTCTAAGTAAATGTTGTTTGTGAACTATGTTTACAAAATGTTAATAAAAACACAGTTCAAAAAAAAAAAGAAAAAAAAAAAAAGAAAATGTTTAGATTGATATGAATTCCCAACCACGGACAGGTGTATGTAGTTACAGTGTGGTCAGATTTATTAGCCCCCATTTGATTTTTTTTTTTTTTTTTT
>CAIGQQ010000153.1:3262792-3277019 GCA_903798035.1 Danio albolineatus
TTTTTTTTTTTTTTTTTTAAATATTTCCCAAATTATGCTTAACACAGCAAGGAAATTTTCACAGTATGTCTAATATTTTTTCTTCTGGAGAAAGTCTTATTTGTTTTATTTCAGCTTGAATAAAACCAGTTAAAAAATTTTTAAGAACCATTTTAAGGTTAAAATTATTAGCCCCTTTAAGCTAATTTTTTTTACCAATAGTCTACAGAACAAACTATTGTTTTACAATAACTTTTCTAATTGTCCTAACCTGCCTAGTTAACCTAATTAACCTAGTTAAGCCTTTAAACGTCACTTTAAGTTGTATAGAAGCGTCTTGAAAAATATCAAGTCAAATATTATTTACTGTCATCATGGCAAAGATTAGCGATTAGAGGTGCGTTATTAAAAAAAATAAATAAATAAATCTCTCCGCTAAACAGAAATTGGGGAAAAAAAATAAAGAGGGGGGCTAATAATTCTGACTTAAACTGTGTATATGTGTAGATATAGATAAATAGATTTATATATATTTACACACCCAAAAACTGCCACATACCAATCATGACTTAGCAATTGTAGCTACGTGCAGGAGGTTTGTCAAGCTTTAGAGTAGGGCTGTGCAATATGGACAAAATAATCATGTTGCAATTTTTGGAACGAATATTGTGATTGCGATTTTATTTGCGATATTGGCAACTGTTTTTGCTTTTTCAAACAAGCTACATACATTCTAAGGCCCCGTTTACACTAGTGCGTTTTAGTTTTAAAACAGCATTTTAGCATGAAAACGATCCGCGTCCACACTAGCGTTTAAATCAATGTCTCTCAACAGATGTCCCTCCACACTACTCCTCCAGAAACGTATATCACGTGACCATTCGCGCACTCTGGGCATGCGCGTTCAAGTATAAACAGGAAGCACGTGTCTCGCTCAGCATTTGGTTATTGTTAGTCAACAAACGCTGGTTGAACGATGAACGCGGTTGCAAAGAAAGCAAGAGAGATCTTTTTGTGGACAAACGACGAGGTCGAGTTATTACTTAAAGTAACAAATTAATATAAAACATCCATGGCTATCGAAAATAAAGTGTTTACAGTGAAGGCTGGTTTGCCGTCTGCCGGTGTTGTTATAGCCATGTGCGCTTGACGAATAAGGGAAGGTTACGCAATGATCCAAAAGCCCCAATCATGTAACGGATCTCAGCAGCCACACCTCCGTTTTCAAAGGTGTCTGTTTTCCCACATCCACACTGAGACAGAGCAGCAGCGTTTTAGAATAAAAACGGCCTCTCCAGCGTTTCCAAAACGCTCCGTTTTCTCGGCTTAAAAACTCTGGCATAGTGTGGATGGATGGTGTAACCGTAGCAAAACTTATGCGTTTTAAAATGAAAACGCACTAGTGTAAATGGGGCCTAAATGTATTCAGTGAAGCAGAAGTGCATAACGAAACATTTCATAATGAAATAACAGTATTAAGCTTAATAAACTGTAGTAAAATTGTCTTTAAAACAGACAACATAAAATAAATTAAGATTAACTAACCTCAAATCTAGTTAAAAACAAATTGTGCACAGTAGTACCAACTGCTTGATAAACAAAACTGTAATAAATTGTCCTAAAAACAGACAACATGAAAAAAATGTATAAAAAGGTTAATTAACCTCAATTCCAGTCATAACAATAAATAAAAATGAACGTAAATCAAAACCATTTATTCGGTTCTCCCGCTCAATTTCATCGTGCACGAAGTGAGCTCTGATTAGTTAATATCTTTCTCCCGCTCAGCTTAGCTGTAATTGCCTGGTGTGCTGCGTCAATTCTGATAGGTTAACATATTAAAACATGCACACAAGAACATATTCTGAATAAAAACCTAAATAAATTGATGGATAAAATTGCAGCCTTGCGCAATTTAGAAACTGCATGTGCTTAAATTATGATTTTTTTGCGATTGCGATTAATTGCACAGCCCTAGTGTGGAACCAGGCATTTTTTTTACAGCATAGTCTGCTGTTTCTGATGGAACCTGCATTTAAACACTCTTTTTTAATCTCATGTTACGCTTGAGTCTATTTAAAGCACAATCTTTTGATTAAATTACATAATCCATGCTGTAAAAGAAACCCCATGAAATCAAAAACATCAACCTTTCAGCAAAAGTTTTTTTGTCATGCATACAGTCCACTAAAATTTGATGTGCTGAACACTGTCACGCAATGTTGAGTTTTTTATTTTACATTCACACAATTGGTTTGCTCATGGTGCACCGAGGAGCAGAGATTATATAATATACCAATTATACCAATTAATCCAAAATATAATCAACCACAGTGAAATGCCACTGATGTCAATGCAAATCTTAGGCAGTGGATTGCTGTGTTCATACCAAAACAATAGGATGAGCTGAAGTTGCAAAACAATGAAGTAAAGTCCAGAAGTACTCCAGCCTATGTAATGCGATCTGAAACTAGTGTGCATCAAACTGTTCCAGCAATAAAATTGGAATGCAATCGAAATGTTGAACTGCCAACAGTTTATCGTATGCTTATCCCAAGAGTAATCACATCCATCGCCATTCCTCTTTCTGATTCCAAACTCCTAGAGGTCAATGTGAATGGCACAGATATAATCCACCTCTGTTTCTTGTTAATTCCAGCAAGCAGTTTTCTATTGATCTTTGTAAAGCAAAACTGGAAGCACCGTCGAAACAAATATGAAGACCAGATGTCAGGATTTCCTTCTGGAAGCTGCAAAGCAGGTGCAAAAAAGGCTCCCAGCAAACATCAATACATGGAAGCCCATGATATAGTTCAGCCCATCAGAGATTAAAACATAATTAATCACAGTTAGCCACAGCATCCATGCTGAAAATGTACTATGGTGATCTTGTGGTCATATATACACAGTGCCAGGCAATCAACACCCAGGAGCTGCAGGAGAACAGTTCGGGGAAAAAAGTTCTGAACTACAAGGCCAGCAGTTGGACGCAGTGTTTTAAAGATCACGTTTGGAATGTCACTTCTTTGATATGCTGATGAGGAAATGCTTATTTTCCCCCTCATATGAGCCATGTAAAATCTAAACTGTGGAACTGAATGGGCTAAAAGACTCAGTAGGAAAGTTTTCATTCGCTATGGCCTAAAATACGATTCTTTAAGGACTTTGTCCTGAGATGATGGGTGATGCAGTGAAGGTAGGCATCGGCCGGTATGACATTCTGACAGTATGATAACCTTGGATAATTGTGATTGCTGTGATTACTGCTCTAAAATATATTCTTTATAAATGTCTGGCTAAAATCAAAAAGTTTTTCCTCTTTGAACACAATATATTTTATTTTGAGAAACATTTAAAATATTTTGGGCTAAATAATTCAAGTGAAACCTCGACTTCTGCGGTCTTCATTTGTTTAAAAAACACAGATGTTTTTACAATATACACCTAAAAAAACTTTAAAAGAATGTAGATTAAAAAAATCTAACACCTTAGGAATGGTAAAGCAGACATTTTGGCGGTATGAATACCTTGACTTTTCCAAACCGCAGTATACCTTGAAAACGGTTATCTCCCCATGCCTAAGTGAAGGTGCAGGAATACCTTCTTCTGTAAGATGAATTTTACATTTTCTTTTGCAAATGTATTAATTATTACTGGCTATAACAACAACAACAACAACAACAACAACAACAATAACAACAATTATACAACTACAAATCCAAAAAGGTTGGTACAGTATGTCCCAACTTTTTCTGATTTGGAGTTGTAGGTTTGGGCTATTATTAACAGTAGAGATGTTTGCTTAAAATACATTTATTTAGGCTCTACATATGTGGCTTTTACAGATCTTGATAATGTTCTTGTCTTTATCTCCTTTCATCTCTACAATCACACTTTGTTCACAGGTGAGTGGGGATGGGTGAAGAGTGTGTGCCCTCTGGCTTTGTTGCAGTTTACTGATTTTTTTGTACTGTGAGTTTTGTTTTTGCTTTTGGTTTCTGGCTCACTAATTAATAATGATTGACCCTTTCTCCCCTCTCAATTTGTGCACTCCCCAGGAAAAAAAAGTGAATCATTTCTGAAAAAAAAAAAAAAAAAAATTAACAGTGATTTCAGACAGAAGCAGATATAAAGGTCTTCAGTATGCTCACATACAACTTATTCCATGGTCTGTTGAAATTCTTGATTCTTACTGGCTGGAGAATGTGCATTATTTTCATTAAAAAAGTTCCAGTCCATTTTGATCACAATTTGAAATAAATGTGCTTCTTCCAAAACGTTTACAGTTACCATAGCAACTCGCATGTGCTGCACATGAAAGCAATGAGGGCTGTTAATGGCGGAAATCCGCAAATTTGGAAAATACTCATCAATTATGCCACAAAATCAAATCAAAGTTAAGAGTTTTTCAAGCGAGAATATAATTATTTTAAAGTCAAATAGACAGTTTATGTATAGGGATAGCGTGTCTTTAAAAATATTGGAAGCTCCAGATGGTCAGCGACATCTCCGCGAATGGCTCCCTCCCGAGCGAAGCTGTATATTAGCTAGAACATCTTAAGAGCTGCCGCTGGATCTTATCTCTTGCATATCTGTTGTTAAAACGTGATCTATAATCAATCTTTGGTTTATCTAACGGTCAGTATTTGGACATCTGAACCTATTACTTGTTCTCAGGTGTATTTTTTGGCAGATCGCAGAGATCGCATACTGTATTTATGACAGTAATTAATGTAATATTACACGGATCCAAAGATAAATAAAAAGCAGAATGTCTCCTACCTGTCTTGATATGTTTTTTCGTTTTCAAAATTTACCTACATATTTAAAAGCAGAGATTTCTGAAATGGGTTTTGGCTGCTTTCTCGTCAAATTACATATTCCTAAAGGGTATTTAATTGATATGGTACTTTTTATAAGAATTATAATATCAATATTGTATGTTTGTTATGTAATTTAAATCACGGAAATTCTGCTATACTGTAGGTAGCCCAGCTTTAAGGAGGAGAGAAGGAGCAGCCGGGAGAGGAGAGAGCACACATACACACACACATAGCTACACGTGTGGTGCCTCTAACTTAAAATAAAATAAAAGATATACTTACCTTTATCGCCGACCCTGTCTTCTTCTTCCCACAACAACAAACTTTGCTACACCAATATACATACATATCCTCTCTCATCAGACAAGTGGTAGAGAGTAGACAAAAGAAACGTGTGACTGGGAATGTGACTGGAAAAACACACTCCAGGTTCGACTGGGAATGTCTTATTTGTCCACCTGTGATCGGACTGATAAAATTGCATCTTAATAATATTAGCAAGTATAAACAGCACGCACATGCTCTATCTCTGTCACAGCTGATTCAGTGGAGGGACTAGTAAATCTAACATGTAATAACAACAATAATAATTCAGACAAATATTGCACTGCAAAGAGAAAAACTAGTTTAAATATAGGCCTACCTTGAAAAATGACCATAAAAAATAAGTGGGATAATCAACGGCTTGCTGTGCGTTAAAGGATTTTAATGCACTTCACCTCCAGATCGTGCATTAAAATCCTTTGACGCTTGGCAAGCCGTTAATTATCCCTTATATATATCACTCCCTCATATGCAAAACCAGTTGAAAGCTACAGCCTACAAGCACAGTGCAGTCCATCATTTGAATATAATTAAAACGTTACATATTAATCCCTAACATAAAACACACGCAAACAGCCATCTCAAACAAGACAAAACTATTAATGCATCTATGAAATTATGAGAGAGACTGAAAATTAAGGATGCTTTCACACTTGGTTCAATTGCCTGGACCGAACCAAAGTTCGATTGTCCCCCCTTGCCACCTACTCAGCTGGTTTGTGTTCACACTGTCTTTTTTCCTTTTTAATCCCAGTACGTTTGCATCATCAAGCTGCTGCTTTGTGTACAGCTGTTGCTAATTGACGGCCATGAAAGCAAAGGGTCAAAAATGGAGAGGTTTGCTTATCTTGGTCGTTTTGCTTATACTGAATCTTTTGATTTTGTTACCAAAATAACTAAAATAAAGAGAGTGACTTGCGTCTGCTGAAAAAACAAAAAAAAACCAACAAAAAAAAACCAACATTACATACATTCAGAACATCACGCTATTTCTGCAGAAGTCATTTTTGGAGAAGACAAGCAAACATTATCACTTTTTGCACTGGGGCAGTCTTGCTTGTCACCAAAGTAAGTGATACACAGACAAACAGACATGAATGAACGTTATGCAAACTAAAGTCTGTTGTACAGTTGGTACAGTTGGTGGTTGAATTCTATTTGATACGATTGCATTTATATCAGAAGTAATCCGTACCAGAGTTTGCACAAACCATAGCCCAGACCACCTCCTTCAGGCGGACTCGGGTACGGTTCACATGTGTGCACCCGAGTTCAGAAGACACGTTTACACTAGGCTGTGTATGAACTGTGTAACGGTGTATGAAATGTGCTATATAAATAAACTTGCCTTGCCTTGCCTTGCCTAGGCATGGGACGATAACCGTTTTTAAGGTATATCGTGGTTTGGAAAAGTCAAGGTTTTCATACCGCCAAAATTTTCTGCTATACCGTACCTAAGGTGTGAGTAAGATTTTTTATTTATGCTTTTTTATTTTGTTTTTTAGGTGTAAATTGTAAAGACATCAATGTTTTTAAAACTAATGACACTCACTTGAATTATTTAGCCTGACATGTTTACTTCCCCAAAATACTTTAAATGTTTCTCAAAAAGTTTTAGTTTTTTAGCCAGACATTCAAAAAGAATATATTTTAGAGCAGTAATCCCAATACCGTCATACCGTGAAACCGTGATATTTTTATCCAAGGTTATCATACCGTTAGAATCTTATACCGGCCCATGCCTAGTTTACACTAGGTAAATGTACCGTACTTTGACGTCAAATGAACCTGGGTGCAGACTAGGCATGAGCCGGTATAAGATTCTGATGGCATGATTACCTTGGATAAAAATATCAGGGTTTGACAATATTGTGATTACTGCCCTTGAGAAACATTTAAAATATTTTGGAACAGTAAACATGTCAGGCTAAATAATGAAAATGAATCACTGACTTCTGCTGTCTTCATTCGTTTCAAAAACACAGATTTCTTTACAATTTAAAACGGCATCTTTGGATATTTTTTCAGCTGGAGATATTGTCGTCCTAAAAAAACAACAACAGCACGCTCTATTTTGTATCCAGTGAATCTTCATTAATATAAATGTTAGCTTCGAAGATTGTTTGTACCTGTTACAGTGTTCAGACGGCAGAGAGACGCCACGTTGTGTTGCCAAAACAAGTGCAGGAAACAAGAATTGTTTGGAGACACAGGTCAGTGTTGCGTTTGTAAATGTGCTCCAATAAAAGTTTTGCTTTTATTTCCCTGCTATGAGAGCGCAGCACACGGTGGATTACAGTGAATGCGACATGACAGAAATGCGTTTGTAAAGAACATTTTGACCCGAGAGCTTTTCGCATTTGGAAATGGTAAAATCCCGATTTGCTGATCGTCTCCTTTTAAAAAAAGACACAGTTGTTGTTGATTGTCCTGTATGTACAGATTTGGTAAGCAAGCGATCAGTGGTCTTTGTTTGTTTATTCCAGATGGCAAAGTTAGTTTGTATCGTCAGCAGTACACTTTCAGTGTTTAAAGACATACCTTAGTCAAAATGATTAGAACTGTTACTGAGTTTACAGTACGTTAATATCACTACAATATTATAGACTGAAAGATCCGCTGTAAATGCTGCTGTCCCAGTGTAAACATGTAAACACCTTAATCAAACGATTACCGTCGTGTAGATTTTTCGCAGCATTTTGTGACAGGATAGTCTATACACACACGGCTTTCTGACGCTACCTACCGAATGCATCTAAGTTACTGAGAAATGTTGAGGATTTTTTTTTCTAACATACGCCGTGTGGTACCAAATACTCCATTAAATCTGCACTCCTTCAGCAGTTCCTCACTTTTAATATCTCGTTTGCCACAGGGGGAATGCAGGAAATGTTCCTGGATAAAAGTATGAGTGCCAAACTGCAGTTAAAGTCGACAAATTAATAATTTGGCAAATAATTTGATTACTGATGTCCATGTATACAGTCACTGTCTGTGTTTGTGTGTTGCCTGTTTGAAAATCAGCGCGTGCCCAAATGGAAACTATTTTTATACAAAACCTTCCCTCTTTCCCTCCCCTGACACTCCCACCTAAACAGAGCTGGAAACACCCACTTTCCTGAGCTTTTCCATAGGTGTGAAAATACCTTTTCGTGCTCCTTTAATAAAGTGACTAGTGAGTATATTTGCAGTGAAAGCAGCAGTAACACAACACACGTCCTACAGGTCCTACCTGTGCTTCTGTTCAGTTTACCTCTGAGCAAAAGACAATGCAGGCGCTCAGGTTTCTTTGAGGTAAGGAAACAGCTCCCTCCTTTTTTACTGTCCCTATTTACAGTATACATTGATCACATCCAACAGTAGCATAATATACCATTACGGCATATGTTATGAGGCGTGTTTTTTTATAAGCTTAAAACACATTTCAAATTCACTGTTCCAGAAAAAAACACCTAAATGGTTCAATACATATGGTACAGAAAGGACATTTTTAGTGAATATAGATGAATATACAGGAACATAATATATTATATGGTGTTTCTCAAGGATCAACCCTAGCAAGTTTATCATTATATATACTTCCCTTGGGGAGAATAATTCAGAAATATGGTATGAATTATCATCTTTATGCTGATTACATACAATTATAAAAAAATTTTTTAGCTCAGAGACACTGCTGCAATAAAAAAAACTTGTCCAACTGCATGTCCAGTATTGTATAATGAAAGACTGTAAATCTTTTTAAGATGAATACTGTTATCATTTTAAAGCAACTCTTTATGGTGCAAAATAAGTTGCTGCATGTATTAATTAAATTATGAAAAATGACGCAGATCCTGCGTTTTGATCCTTTCCGCAAGTTATTTACAATTACTTTAAAATTGCACCATATAAAGTTGCTCTAAAATGCTAACAGTTGAGGGGGATGTTATTGTAAATAATGATATATAATTCTATACATGAATCTAATAATGAATGTACATTAATCATGAGCCTGAGCATTTGCGCTCATATTATTATGGCTGTTCTGAATGCCTAATGTGTTGCACAAATGTTAGGCTATTCTCTCCCTGTTCTCAGGGCCGGTGCATACTCAATGACATTGGCCAGATATTATCATGATTAATAATAATAATAATAATAATAATAATAATAATAATAATAATAATAATAATAATAATAATAATAATAATAATAATAATAATAATAATAATAATAATAATAATAATAAATAAAAGCAAAAAAATATGCCATGATCACGACATTTAATGCATGGCCTCTTACGGTTTCCGTAGATATCAGCACAACACCAGGAACTTTTATATATATTTGATATCCTTGACTTACCAGCTTGACAGGTCTGGCAAATCTTACTTGAGTCATGGTATTTTTCCTTGCTTCTCTCTACTTCTGACATTAGTATTTATTTGCAGCTCTCTGCTGTAGGTCACTACTAGGTTTACCTTTGGGCATGACAACCGAGCTAGCAAATAGCACCTACTGGGGAGTTGGGTAAAAAGATAGTAACATAAAGAAGGTCCCATCCCATCTGATTAGACAAATTTGGTTAAAAAACCTATGCATGCAACACACAAATGCTTGTCACACAAATAATAATAATAATAATAATAATAATAATAATAATAATAATAAGGCGCCACGGTGGCCTAGTGAGTAGCATGTTCGCCTCACGGCAAGAAGGTCGCTGGTTCAATCCCCGGCTAGGCCAGTTGGCATTTCTGTGTGGAGTTTGCATGTTCTCCCCGGGGTTGCATGGGTTTCCTCCGGGTGCTCCGGTTTCCCCCACATTGCAAAGACATGCGGTACAGGTGAATTGGGTAAGCTAAATTGTCCGTAGTGTATGTGTGTGAATGAGAATGTATGGATGTGTTTCCCAGAGATGGGTTGTGGCTGGAAGGGCATCCGCTGCGTAAAACAAATGCTGGATAAGTTGGCGGTTCATTCCGCTGTGGCGACCCCGGATTAATAAAGGGACAAAGCCAAAAAGAAAATGAATGAATGAATGAATAATAATAATAATAAATAATAATAATTAGAACACCCCTTTACATAAATCATATTGCATATTGTGACAATAACTGTTTGATATAAACAACCTATGATATAAATATAAACAATGATAAAATGATATAAACAACCTATGCATGCAACACACAAATGCTTGTCACACAAATAATAATAATATTATTACACCCCTTTACATAAATCATATTGCATATTGTGACAATAACTGTTTGATATATTGTGCAGCACTAGCAGGCATGCATGCAAAATGCATAATAAAAACAAAACATGCATGCATCAGTGCGCACAGTTCCTAAATCAGGGCCTACGAGCATTTGTGTGGAAACAGGAAAGAGTGTGGGACAGCTACACTACACACCACTACACCATCTATCTTTCTATCTATATCTATCTATTTATATCTATCTATCTATCTATCTATCTATCTATCTATCTGTGTATACAGTTAAAGTCAGAATTTTTTATTTTAATATTTTAAAACTATTTAATATTTTACTAGATATTTTTCAAGACACTTCTATACAGCTTAAACTAGGTTAATTAGAGTAACTAGGCAGGTTGGGGTAATTAGGCAAGTAATTGTATAACGATGGTTTGTTCTGTAGACTATCGAAAAAAAAAAAACATATAGCTTAAAGAGGCTAATAAAAAAAAAAAAATATTCTAGCCGAAGAACAAAACTCCAGAAGAAAAAAATATTATCAATTTAATTCATTCATTCATTTTCTTATCGGCTTAGTCCCTTTATTAATCCGGGGTCGCCACAGCGGAATCAATCGCCAACTTATCCAGCATATTTTTTCGCAGCGGATGCCCTTTCAGCTGCAACCCATCTCTGGGAAACATCCATACACACACATTCCCACTCATACACTACGGACAATTTAGCCTACCAAATTTACCTATAACATGTCTTTGGACTTGTGGGGGAAACCAGAGCACCCGGAGGAAACCCATGCAACCACAAGGAGAACATGCAAACCCCACACAGAAATGTCAACTGACCCAGCCGGGGCTCGAACCAGCGACCTTCTTGCTGTGAGACGAACGTGCTACTCACTACGCCACCGTGGCGCCTATCAATTTAATTATAAATTATTATTATAATAATTATTAAATATTTTTTTATTTATTATTAAATAATTATCAAATAATAAGTAATTATTAAAATTGACTAATTATTTATAAATTATTTAATTAATATTATTAAATTTAACTCCAGAAGAAAAAATATTATCAGACTTTCTATGAAAATTTTCTTGCTCTGATAAACATCATTTGACTTCTATAATAATTCTGACTTCAACTGTATATATTTAAAATACTTATTTATTCGAGCTGCAACAACACTATTGTTTAAGTTTTTCTGGAACAACTTAAACATAATTGAATACTTATACTCAATACTTGTGGCAGTTAACTGCCATAAACATTTTGTCAAAACCTCTGGTAAAGGACATTATATTATATTCTTCTTTTTTTGTCTACTCAGATTTGTGGGATTAATGCAATGTTTATTTTAAAAAAAAACAGACATTCTAACATTCATTCATTTTCTTTTTGGCTTATTCCCTTTACTAATCTGGGGTCACCACAGCGGAATGAACCGTCAACTCATCACTGGGAAACATTCATACACACTCATTCACACACATACACTTTGGACAATTTAGCTTACCCAATTCACCTGTACCACATGTCTTTGGACTTGTGGGGGAAACCGGAGCACCCGGAGGAAACCCACGCGACCACGGGGAGAACATGCAAACTCCACACAGAAATGCAAACTGACCCAGCCGAGGCTCGAACCATCAACCTTCTTGCCGTGATACCACAGCGCAACCCACTGCGCCGACTGATTTCTAACAATAGCAAACAATTCAAATCCGACCGACTGTGAGCTTAATAACTAATGGCATGCTCTTTTATTAAAGCCATCAGTTCACATTATTTTAACTTTATTTCTTTTTAGAGATGTATACCAATCGACCGGCCTGAGACTGAACGCGGATATTTCGCATGACCGATTTGTTAGCAGCTGCACATGCAGCAATGTTGTTAATGCAGTTTGAGGGAACTGTGATGTTTATTTAAAAAAAAATATATTGTTATTATTTTATTATTATTATTAATTATAATTGTAGTTGGCGCCATGGTGGCGTAGTGGGTAGCACGTTCACCTCACAGCAAGAATGTTGCTGGTTTGAGCCTCGGCTGGGTCAGTTGGCATTTCTGTGTGGAGTTTCCATGTTCTCCCCGTGTTGGTGTGGGTTTCCTCCGGGTGCTCCGGTTTCCCCCACAAGTCCAAAGACATGTGGTATAGGTAAATTGGGTGGGCTAAATCGTCCGTAGTGTATGTGTGTGAATGAATGTGTCTGGATGTTTCCCAGAGATGGGTTGCAGCTGGAAGGGTATCTGTTGCATAAAACATATGCTGGATAAGTTGGCGGTTCATTCTGCTGTGATGACCCCAGATTAATAAAGGGACTAAGCTGAAAAGAAAATGAATAAATGATTAATTATAGTTTTGAATGGGTGACACGGTGGCTCAGTGGTAAGCACTGTTGCCTCACAGCAAAAAGGTCACTGGTTTGAGTCCCTACTGGATCAGTTGGCATTTCTGTGTGCAGTTTTTTTTGTTCCTTCGGGTGTTCCGGTTTTCCCCACAGTCCATAGACATGTACTAAAGGAGAATTGAAAAAAAACGAAATTGGCCGTAGTGTATGTGTGTGAATGAGAGTGTATGGGTGTTTCCCTGAACTGAGTTGCAGCTGGATGGGCTGTGTAAAACTGGATGAGCTGTGTATGCTGGATGAGTTGGCGGTTCAATCCACTGTGGTGACTCCTGATGAATTATGGGACTAAGCCAAGGGAAAATGAATGAATGAATAGCTTGGAATCAGCTACAATCTGTATCGGCAGGTCTCACTAACCAAAAAATTGGAAAATGGAATCGATTGCGATCGAAAAAAAAATCCAATTGGTGCATCTCTATTTTTTTTTCAATAACTGAGTTTGATAGTGATAAATCCTAACAAACGACATGACCTATTTAACCCTAAAAATATATACAAATATATTAATAATAGAGATAGCTAATAACTGAAAACAAGAAGGTCGTTACTAATCACCCTTTATACCCTCATATAATGCAATCTGAGTGCACAAACAGTTGTAGTGATGCCCAAAACCATAGCTGAAATTATCAACTATATACATATACTCAATCCCATAATACACCTGTGTCTACATCCAATATATTCACAGTGGCTGAACACTCGAGAACACCCGTTCAATGTTAGCACTGCTAATTCAATTCTCATGACTTGCAGCACTGGTGAATTTGCTCACTCGATTCAATCATCGGACTAATGTAGGTAACGTAGTAATCAGTGGAGTTATGTAGGCACGGGGAACAGTGAATAAGGGTATAGTGGCTGATATTGCTTAAACAGCAAATCACGGTGACCGGAAAGTAAGGTTAAGCTTCTAGCATGCACACACACCAAGTGATCATTACATGAAACCTCAATATTTCACCAGCAGCACAAGGTTTTCTACATCTTTTCATTCTCTAAAATGGATGGTTGCTATTATTTTGAGTCACATGCATAAGACAAAACATCCCATTTTGGTGTCCACATCAAATGAAATCTACCAAAGTGACTTTATATACAAGTAGAAGGCATATTAAATGCAAGTAAACTGTCTAATTTAGTGTTTTACCTTTTATTTTCACTTCTGTAAAAATAAAATTTTGAAATAATGGTAAATGGGGTGTCCAGATCCCATCACGTGATCAGAAATTGGGCCCGATCACAACATTTCAGACTTGAATCAGGTTACAGTACCTCCTGATCATGACTGAATCGCACTATTTAGTTCGGTTGAATCGCACTAGAGTTTGTTTTTCCTTTTGGTGTGGTACGTTTGGGCAGGTGTGAATGTAGCAATCACACTCGCGTGCGCACTAAAAGCGGGCAAAAAAAGCAGTTTGAAGAGGTGGTCATGGTACGCTTTCAAACGGGGGGTGGGGGGGGGGGGGGGGGGGGGGT
>CAIGQQ010000153.1:3292019-3312019 GCA_903798035.1 Danio albolineatus
AAAAAACATTTGTGAATATCATGGTCTTTTTTTCCCCCCCAGTTGAAATGCCCCCTTTTATTGGCAGTGAAACTTTATTTTTAGCAGTAGGGGATTATGTAAACAAATATGCAGAAATCTCAGTGTGTGCCTGAAAAGTGTATATTCTGATATTTCTTAAAAATAATGGTATTATTAATAAAAAATATGGTATCCTTGCTAAGAACAGCAGACAGTCTTATTTTGTGTGTTCGTTTGTTAGTTTTTTATTTAAAAATTACAAAATATATTCTCATTTCACAAACAAATCTGTAGCATTTGAGAAACAATAAAAGGACACATTAATTTCTAAAGTTGTCATGCACATGTGAAAAACGCATCTTGAGATCGGTTTCGTGAATAGTTATTAGTTACACCCAGTGGGGGAAAGAGTACTGAAAAATCATACTCAAGTTAAAGTACCATTACTTGCGCAAAAATCTAGTACAAGTAGAGTAAAAGTATCTGTAGTAAATATTACTCAAAGTATGAGTAAAAAGACCTTTTTAAAAGTACTCAAGAGTAGTGAGTAGTGAGTATTACACTGTAGAAAAGTTAATGCGTCTACAGAATGTTACGTTTACACATCCCTGCACAAACAACATGTGGTGTATTTAGGGATCTTCCTATTTTCGTTCGTTCCTTCCAACCTTCCTTCAATTATTTGTTCTCTCTTTCGTTCACTTGTTCTTAATTTTGTTCCTTCCTACATTAGGTCGTTTTGTTCATTCATTTGTTCATTCCTTCCTTTCTTCAGTCCTTCCTTGAATTCTTTCTTCATTCGTTTGGTCCTTTCTTCTTTCCTCACTTCATTTGTTCGCTCATTCTTTCTTTAATATTTTTGTTCCTTTCTTCATTAGGCCCTTTGTTCATTCTTCCTTAGTTTGTTCATGCTTCCTTGAATCCTTCATTTATTTGGTTCTTCGATCCTTCCTTCCATTCCATGTTCGGTCCTTCCTTTTTATTTGGCCCTTCCATTCTTCATACGTTCTATTTAGTGATTGTTTAAGGCTGTTTGGTGATTTCAGTCCTCATACAGTCGACATCCATCATTTTCAGTGACATGCAGTCTATAAACAGTCTCTGGATCATTGCGTGTGCAGATTTTGGACATCTTCTTGGACATTTTTATTGTTTCCAAAAGGTTTGCTGCATTTATAAAGCGCCCATGTCTTGAGGTTGTTCAGTATGATGTGATTTACTTTCTGTGTGTGATTTAATTGGACAGGAATCACAGGACTGATCTTTCTACTTTAGACAATGACCATAGACAAGAAATAATAAAGTAGTGACTGCAGGTTGAGGGAAAGTAGTGGAGTAAAAGTACCGATACTGCACTAAACATGTACTTAAGGGAAAGTAAAAGTCCACATTTTTAAAACTACTCAGTAAATTACAATTCCTGAGAAAAACTACTCAATTGTAGGAGTTTGAGTATTTGTAATTAGTTACACCCCTACCTTTTATTGATTTCAAGCTGCAGTTTATAGGCATTTATAGCCTACTAAGCCACAGAAGCTACCCTGTGCAAGTGTCATTACGAACTGTGCACTCATGACAACAATAAAGTGAATAAATGAAAATGCTTATATATTTAGGTAATGTTTTGAGGTGATGCCTTAACCCATTCTATCTTTCTCATTTCAGGCCATTCAACAACAGAAGAATGCGTCAGGAAATACACATACATGTTATAAATATACATTCTTATATTATTTTAATAACGTTCAGGAAAGCAAAACTGCACTTCAAGAATATTACAGCAGGAGGCGCTGCAGTGCAGAGTCTAAAAACATTGTCCATCAGTCACATTATTTCAGTAAATGCAGGTGCACACTGCAAGGAAAACATGTGATCGACTCTAAATAATATATTAGGCTTGTCAATGTGGAAATGTAGTGTGTTTATACATCGATGGCTTATTGTCTGACTATATGAAAGTATCCTCCCCCCTAACGTGCGTTATCAGATCTCAAAACAGTGCTGTACAACTATAAAGATGTAATATTTGTTCTTATTACGACTTAATAAACTTAATATAATAGTTTCAAATAATAAACAGCGTTTCAGTGAGGGTTTTCCCGCCTACATTACCACCTTTTCACCAACCATCACGACGTGATCTGTTGACCATCACGACGTGATCTGTTTGACGGTTCCGCTTCAGCTTCATTCACCTCGCCTTTATATGGCTCTATTTTAATCCTGCTCCTCCATTGGTCGGCTCTCACCTCCGGCCGCGCCCACTAGGTACCTCGGAGTTTCACTTCCTCCGGTGGAGCAGCAGCTCTAGTGGCAACACGAATAGAAACGGACGTGCTGATGTAAATATGTTACCAAGGAAAGACCTTCTTACTCAGAGCTCAGCGGACGTAAATATCTGAATGACCTAATGGTACACCACACGAGGTTTCATTACAAAACAAACACGACATAAAAGCTGGATGTACTGTACTCGGAGAGCTTATATGGACAAAAGCTTCATAAGTAATACTTTCTATAGATCTCACATGCTCATAAGAGATTATTACGCTTAATAATTCGGTAGTCGCAGGGCTGGACTGGGACAAAAAAACCAGCCCTGGGCATGACCTATTGCCTTCATATGTCTGATATTTTTAGGGACTCTCTGTAAGAGTAATGTTTTATATATATGGCGCCACGGTGGCGTAGTGAGTAGCACGTTCGCCTCACAGCAAGAAGGTCACTGGTTCGAGCCTTGGCTGGGTCAGTTGGCATTTCTGTGTGGAGTTTGCATGTTCTCCCCGTGGTTGCATGGGTTTCCTCTGGGTGCTCTGGTTTCCCCCACAAGTCCAAAGATATGCGGTACAGGTGAATTGGGTTGGCTAAATTTATTTATTTATTTTTTTTATTTAAATTTTGAGAGAGAGTTTGAATAGTTTTGATTTTTAAAATGTTCCTGGAATAATCCTGTTAACTTAAAGTATGAATGAACAAATTCATTAATTCATTCATTCATTCATTCAGCTTTGCTATCAAAAATTATGTTTAAACATACAAACAAAAAACGCAAACAGTAATTTGCAGTTCTATTTACTAAATGATTTTTTTTTTAATGTAAATATATTATGTATATAGTGTAATATATAATATTATGTAGCATTCTTAATATTTGGATTTTAAAAGATATATGCCTGGTTCTCGATTCTGATTGGCTGATAGCCGTGCAATATTCTGCAATATTAGAACTTGTACAGCCCCCTCACCCTTCTGTATTACTCTGCGCACATAGAGTGACAGCAGATCAATAAACTCACTACAGTTTGACAAATATTGCAGCTGTTGGCAACATAATGTACTTTTGAGGCTTTTTTAGGTGAAAACATGGTTGTTTAGACTGCAACTATGCAGTTTATTTATAAGCAGTGTCTATTTTAAATATTATAATTCTGTCAACATTGGGATGTGGCAAAAAAAGGGTTAGGTTAGCTATTATAAAGAAATAAAATCAATTTATCAAATTTCATTCATCTTTTTCTCACTGTATAACTTACACATTCAGAATAAATGAGCAATCTAATTTATTTAGATTTTTTAGTTTGATTACATTAAATAACAGAGATGTCACTTTAAAAATGCACACATCTAACTTTATGATGAAAGCATTCAATTGCTTTCCTAATGTTTTATGCTCATTTAGGGCAAAATTTGTTGTGTTTGGAAAAAAAACACCAAGATTGACATCTTTAGATGTGATTATTATTAATTATGTGTATATGTCTGTTCAAACACGCACCCAAAACCCAGACTTTCGCTCCGCTTCAAATTGCATGTACAGAATCCGTTTGGGAAACAGCATCTATTTATAACTATGGAGCGCGTCAGCTGACAGTCACGCACCGCTTTATGACTGTTTTGAGGATTGCATAGGAGCAGCGACGGCACCTGTAATGAAAAGGAAAGGGGATCCCAACGTTTTAATATTTATTTCAAAGTGTTTCATGCCTAAATAAAACGAAAGCACAGAACTGACTCACATTTAAGAGCAAGGGGCAGTCCCTGGTGGTTCGGCGGTATGGGTTGTGTATAGGGAGGATCGGCTCTTTATTGTTTATTGCCACCCTTCAGAGAAAGGGGAGAAATACGGGAAAATACCTTTGCGGGATGATAGCGGGATAGAACTGTAAATATGGGAGAATCCCAGAAAAAATGGGAGGGTTGACAGGTATAATTGTGGAGACACGTCTGCATTCATCAGCCATCCATTACTGAGCAGAGCAAAAGATGATTGACGTTGTCCATCAACAAGATGGCGATAGAGACTGCATAATAGACCTTTAGAGGAGAAAAACCTGGTGCAATTTCTAACTACAGCTCATCAAATCATTATTAAACTGGTAGGTAACATTCTAAGTCGATCGATATATGTTGTAGTGCTGTATTTTTACCACAGTAATTGTAGTGTATTGAGTGTGAAATGTGAGATATCTCTGTAGACTGATGGCATGTTTTGTCATCACTTTACACATTATGCTAGAGAATCATTTAAATACTAGCTCTACAGTAACGTTGGTGAATTAGTAACGTTTTCTGCTGACATCAGCTGCAGATGTGAATGAATGGCAGAAGAAAGTAGTTCCTCATTCAAAAGGTTTTCAGACTCTCCGTATTTGATTTTCTTTTTCATATACTGTACATGATTATGCCGTCGAACTGTTGTATAAACGCAATATCACACGAGTAGCAGTGCGATATGGCTGCACATCGTCACTGGTGGGACACTATGGCCCCGTTTACACTAGTGCATTTTAGTTTTAAAGCGGCGATTAGCGAGTGCTGGAACAGTAGCTTGCCTCTTGCAAATATATGCAGCTGTTGCAGTAAAAAAGGCAGAGTTTAACTGCACAATGGCGCCTAAAACGGACAATAGTGCAAACAACGCTCCCATTTCTGTCCATGTTGTTTACAGTGAAGGATGGTCTGTGGTGTTATAGTCATGTTATAGGGGCTTGACAAATAAGGGAAGGATATGCAATGACCCAAAAGCGAATCTCAGTAGCGAATCTCTACAGCCACTGAGACGGAGCAGCAGCGTTTTAGAATAAAAACGGCCTTTTCAGCGTTTTTCAAAACATTCCATTTTCGGGGCTCGAAAACTCTGACGAAGTGTGGACGGATGGCGTAACCATAGCAAAATGTATGCGTTTTAAAATGAAAGAGCATTAGTGTAAACGGGCCTAAGGCAACGCATGCCTTCCACCAGTGCCGATATACAGCCATATCGCACTGCTACTCATGTGATATTGCTCACACACACACACACACACACACACACACACACACACGCACGCACGCACACACACACAAACACACACACACACACGCGCACACACACACACACACACACACATAAACACAGTTATTTTCACAATCTTTCAAATTCCTAAACCTCCTTGGTGACAAATTAATAAAAATAAATGAATCTGTTTATTTTTATCATTAATTCATTTATTTTTATCTTTTTCACAGTCACTTTCCAATGAAAATATGGGTCATGGGAAGTCATTGGTGGGTCAAAGCAGCAGACAGACTTTATTTAAAGCATGCAGCAGGTCAGCGGGTCAGGCAGTAGTCTGTGAACGGCTGTTGTATATCCGCACCGCACTGCTGAGCCTTTTCCAACTTGTATTGTGATCGGGATAGCTTTGCTTCCTCAGTGGCAGTTTGCCCATGTGAAAACACAGAGCGCACCACGCAAAACACGCTTCCTCTTCCCTCAATTCGCAGCCCCTGAAAACAATAGCAATGCAGACCATTTCGAGACGAAGGGAAACTATTTTGAGGTTGCATGAGCCAAATGACGACAGCCCACAGAGCTGACGTGGCCTGACCTGAGAAACCAGCTTTAAAAACAACAGGTATTGGTGCAATGAAGCCTAATTATATGTACGTTGAATATGTGTACATACAGTTGAGATCAAAATTAGAGAACAAATTATAAACACTTGATTGTCTTTTAGAAATATTATAATATTCACCATTCGAAATTTGGAGAAATTGTAGTTGTGGCTATAGAACAGAAGTAAATAACCTAGGAACAACAACAACAATAACAAGGAGAAACAGTTATTGAAAATAATCACAGAACATAAAAAAATCTCTTGAAGATAATCAAATCTTTTAAAGATAATAGTCTCTCACAGCACGTCTCTCACAGACATCATTAGTCTCACACAGCATATCACTAGTCTATTAAAGACATCACTACTAGCCTTCATAGGTCATCACTAGTCTCTCTCAGGACATTGCTAGTTTCTCAGGACATTACTAGTCTTTCCGGGGACATCATAAGTCTCTTACAGGACATCACTGTCTCACACTGCTCTGCTGTGATCTCGTTTATCTCTTCTTCAGTCTCTGCTGCAGATCATTGGTTCTTAGGGCGCACTCACACTATGCGAACCGTGCCCAGGCCCGTTTCCTGGATCGTTTGAGAAGTGCACTGAATCGAGCTCAAACGCGGTTCGGTTGGCCGGCCCTGGCCCGGTTGGAAGAGGTGTGCCAGAGCGTGGTTCACTTGGGCTTTCGCACGGTACGCTTGCAGTGTGAGTGCAAAGTGCGCCTGAGCCTGAAACTGAAGATGAGACGTGACTTTTGGGGACTGTTTCATATGGATTTATTAATCCTTGTGGTAGAAATTCGTTTATAAATGAATTATAAAGGTCTGTTCTTTTATTCCTCCATGGATGTACTGTTTATGTTAGACCAAACGCGACCACTTTAACATCTGTTTGTCAACAGTCAAGATCTGGATACATACATGGTGATTTAACAAGCTATATCTTCAGGTGGTAGTTAAGACTGAAATATAGACAATCAAAGGTTAAATGTATGCGTTGATGTAACTGTGATTCATTCTGTATGTCATTCATGACCTTGTGAGCTTAGCAAACTAGATAAAAAGAACACACTCTGTTTCGGTGTCTCACACTCTGCAGAAACCTGCGTTGCTGTGTGACTGTCTGACCTTCTTTGCAAAGAATAAAACTTTAAAAGACACTTTGGGTAAGAATTTGTCTTCTTGACCACTGAGAGAGCCTCCTTAAAGAAAATAGCCACAACATCATTCTTACTGTTCAATTAATGTAAACTGACGTAGATTATTAAAGATGCAAACCCCTCGCTACACGACAGCTGCACCTTTAGCAAACCTCCTAATTCCTGCAGCACGAGGACTTTAATAATGTTTATGAGCGTCAAAAGTGGCTGATCTTTCGGGTGAAATATTTGACTGCATGTCACTGCATATCAAACGACTAAAAGGATATAACTAAAGAAATCTGCACTGTGCTGAGCGAGAGCGCTTAAACTGAACAGCGCATCATCGATGGCGTAAGCGTGCTCACGCTCGAATGTAATGTGAGTGCGGGCCTTCAGGGGAGACGGGAGGGGCGACAGCCGTGCTTCGGCCCGGTTCAAGGCAACTGTACATAGTGTGAGTACGCCCTAAGCCATACATTTTGTCACCAATGATTTTCCGAAGATTTTTGATCAGGACACTGGACTGGCCATTTCATTATTCAGCTAATGTTTTCAGCTTCAAATCGTGACAGTTCCTCCTCCGCCTTCA
This sequence comes from Danio albolineatus, assembly GCA_903798035.1. Lineage (NCBI taxonomy): Eukaryota > Metazoa > Chordata > Actinopteri > Cypriniformes > Danionidae > Danio > Danio albolineatus. The sequence continues at coordinate 3,299,629 of CAIGQQ010000153.1, forward strand.
CTGACTTCAGTCTTTCCCTAATTTGATGACACAAATAATCTCTCCAAATGGACCTGAATAAATTAATCTTGGTTCGTGAATAGATTGAAGTGAGGTTTGGTCGCTGCAGGGATTCTCTTAAACACCTTTTGATGGATTTTTTGACTGTTCAGAGCAATTCTGCAATCAACTGTAGTGATCATTCGATAGTCCATCGAGATTCTGTGCATTTCTCCTGTCTTCTTGTGCATTTGTCTTTCATAAATGACCAGGGCAGCTTGAACGAGGCACAGGCAACAACGTTCTGTAATTTTACTCAAATATTACTAGTATTTTTAAAAGGGACTTTTCACACATGATCTCTTGTAGTTTTCTGGTAAAGACGGTATATGCAAAAGGGGCTCATTTGTTACCAGGTTCTTTTTAAAAATACTGGTAAATTTGTTTCCGGTAATTTTCCGGAATGAGAAGTTCAAACATTACCAGTAAATTCCCAGAATTCTGCTCTGTGTAAAAACAGACAGAACATTTTTGTATGAGCACATGCAAGTTCATAAGACGTCAATATGAGAAATCTGCTCCAGCCAATCACAGCTTTTTGATGTGGTTGACGCATTAATTTCCACGCTGTTTATTAAAATCTGAACATTTTGAATCCTTTGTCCAGACACATTTAGCTGCTGCTTGCTCATTGGAGTTGTCCACAAGCTTTTCCATGAAGAATTTGGTAGAATTGTGTAATGTGTAAGTAAAACTGCAAAGTAGGCTCATTCTGAAAACGTAGTCTTATACACATTTCTGGAGATCATGAATTTTGTAGCCAGTGGTACTTATGGTTGTATTTAGTATTTAAAACGAACGCTACAGGGCGGTATGATGCTGTTCCTTTTCGGGCCTACCAGCTAACTACTTACAACCATGTGAACCGTTTTTTTACGCTGTAACCAGTTTGTCCAGTGGCTCGCCACGTACGTCGCCAAATTTGTGACGTGGAGCGGAATTCACCACAATGACAGAGTTCGAGTCTGGTGAAGATGGTTACAGAAAGCAGGTAAGACAAAAGAACAAATATAAGCAAATAAATAACAGCGTGAGAATGTGGTAAAATCTAAAAACGTGGTAAGAATTTTCTTTTTCTGGACTGCTTTTGATAACACTGTAAGTTTAGGTTTAGGGAAGAAGGAGGGTGGGTCAGTCAGTCCACAGTAGTTTCTGGTGGATATATGTGAGACAAGCAGGCGTGAACGGCACTCGCGAAAGAAATTTGAGTTCTCAAAAAGTACACAGAGCCCTCTGGTGGATTCGCTTCGAAAAACTTACCTCCTGGTACGTATTTGGCACTCTTCAGAAATGTATATAGGGGTATGTTTCCAAAATGAGCCTGGGTTGGTTTTTAAAGCTGCAGGTAGCCCCTCTGCCTTCAAATGCTAGCAACAACCTTTTTCTTCTATAGTTAAGTATTTTGGGGCAGTGAATGTTGAAGTTTGAAATAACAAGTAAAACCGCAGTCGTGTAGAGCTCACTTCTGGTTAAGGTGTTAGAATTAACCAGTACTTGGAATGGATGTGTGAATGGTGCTTTTAGGAAAAAAATGGAACATCCTTGCCTTTGTGAACAGCTCATTATTTAATTTACCGGTAGAGTCGTCCTGGTAATTTTATGGATATTTACTGGTACTGTGTGAAAAGGCTATTGTAAAGATGCACTATTCTAAATTATCAAACAGCATGCAGCTATTGTTAAGGATGACAGGTTAGTTTTTTTGGCATTAATCTGGACAACCAGCTATCTTAGAAACTCAGTGGAAAATGGAAATTTACAGTAGGCTGTGAACTAAATAGAATTTGTAATTAAGGAAATTACCATCAAGTGCCAGATTAACACTAATAACTGGGAGGAATTTGAAAGTTTTGTCTGGGTGCTTTATCAGATATCTGTAAGCATACTGTATATATATACTGTGCTTCAGAATATATCCATACCATAACATGGTTAATACTTTCATTTCTGCCATGCCAAACAACACCCTTCAGTCGTGACTTTGCTCCCAATCTAGCATGACCTCTTGTCTGTTAAATAAGAACTCTTCTGCAGTGAAGAGAATTTCTCAAGCTGAACCCACAGATAAAGAGCTGCTTTTGTTTATTACTGGTATTGGATTAATGCATTATTGATTAAATACGCATATCAAGCATGTGAATTTCTGTTGTATAATTCATTCTAAGGGCATTAGATGTAAAGTAGCTGCTGCTGCAGACATCCACCATGCATAAACATAAAAGTATTTTGATGTAATACATTAATATATTTACAATGAAATGGTTTGATATTACTTTTATGTATCTTCCAACATTCGCAGGGAAATGCATCAACAAAATGGAAAAGCTAAAGCAAAGGTCACCAGAATGGGTGGAGAAAGTCCTTCAATCTGGAATGGCTGTTAAAAGAAAAAAAAAAGATTAAATAGAAAATTACAAAATTTATACAAAACCATAAGGCAAAGGTGTGTATGTGTAAAATGTATGGTTTCCATTACTTATTGTGCATACACATTTATAACTGAAGAAAAAACTATAAAAACAAGAGGCAGAGGCTCTTTAGCTGTCATTACTCACGAACCTTAGGATTTCTAGGAAACTCTATTTGCATTTCAGTTTAAGTAGTAAACCGTTTAGTATGTAAACTGATCACTGACGAGCATCGTGTTAACGCCACGGCCTACAGTATTGTTGCTGACCATGTCCGTCCCTTTATGACCACAGTGTACCCATCTCCTGACAGATGCGTCATGACTGTGCCATGTCATAAAGTGCAAATCCTCTCAGACTGGTTTCTTGAACATGACAATTGTGACAATTTTATTCTCTAATAGAGCACTTTTGGGATGTGATGGAATGGGAGATCGCATCATGGATGTGCAGCCGACAAATCTACACCAACTGCGTGATGCTATCATGTCAATATAGACCAAAACCTCTGAGGAATATTTCTAGCACCATGTTGAATCTATGCCACAAGGGATTAAGGCAGTTATGAAGGCAAAATGGGGTCCAACCCAGTAGTAGTGAGGTGTACCTAATAAAGTGGCCATTAGGTGTGTGTTTGTGAGTTTCTGCAGATTTTAAAGGTGCTCAGCTGAATAGCGTTTGAAAACACAGTACTGCACTGATCATCAACTGGCGGCCCGCGGGCTGAATCCGGCCCGCTGAGCCGTTCAATCCGGCTGGATTCCAAAATTGTAAGGATCAAAAAGAAAATATTCCCAGAGATGGGTTGCAGCTGGAAGGGCATCCGCTGCATAAAACAAATGCTGAATAAGTTGGCGGTTCATTCCGCTGTGGTGACCCCAGATTAATAAAGGGACTAAGCTGACAAGAAAATGAATGAATGAATGAATGAAAATGAAAAAAGTTGTCCACACTATTAAAGCAACTAAAAATAACAACAACTGATCTCTTGTCAGAATAATCACCATACATGACTATATTTAGGCTACACTCCGAAATGAGGACAGACTCAGACAGATTTTACCTATGCTGCATTAAGCATTTATTGTTTCAAACTGGTTTTAGCATAAGTGAAGGCCGGGTGGGGTGTGGCGGATTGCGTGCGTTGTGTGTGAAGAGCAAGGAGGGATGTGGTGGAGAGGGGTGCGCAACGTATTTGAGAAGCGGGAGGGAGACACGCGATTTCAGGGAGATTATCATTCGTTTGAAGGCATCCGGGAGTCTCTATGCATTTGCGGGACACTCACAGAACTTCCGGGAGACTTTAGGGCCAAAAAAGGAGGAAAAACAATCTGGCACAACTTAAAATAGCATGGTAAATAAATAACCTGGTACCAGAACAAAACAGGTCACAAATAATGTTCGCACATCAAATGAAGCGTTAAGTGGGCTTGAATTCAAATCCCAATGCTGAAAAGGGTTACTCACAGTGCTTAATCAATAGCTAAAGTTACATTTCCGAAACTCATTGCATCCTCATTGGCCCTCTGACAAATATAGTTGATGACCCCTACAGTACTGTTTCTTTTTTGCGGAGTTCCTGATGCAGGTGGTTTCTTGGTGTAAATGTATAATGTGTGAATTATATTTTTACATTATCTTCAAGGTACATGATAATAAACCTGAACATGATAATCAGAGAAAAAAAAGTGTGTGTGAGGCAGTAGGACAATGAAACTAATAACACCTATATATTATGACTTACATTACTTTTATTCAGCCAGCAAGTTGTTTTTGGCCCGAAAATTCCACAAAGCTTGAAAATCCCAGCTTAATCCATTATTTTGCTTTATGCAATAACCCTCTAGAGGTTCTATACAACTACCACACATGCAAAATAATACATTAATTAAAATCATGAACTGTTTTTATTGGCCTTTGATTGATCCTAATAATGAAACTATTAATTTATCTTCTCTAATTAAAAACACATCAAACAAAACATGAAGAATACTAAACTGATTGCTATTAATTATATTTATAAAATGTTTTGCAATCTAAATCTTAACAGTGTTTTAGGCAATCAGCAACTGCTGTTATCCAGCACTGTTTAGATTATTGTTGTTTTTTCATGTAACTTTGTGTTGGAGATTTCTTTAGTTTTATGTCAGTCTATGTGTACTGGTACCTTGCTCCTGCAGAGGCGCTTGCATAAGCCAAAGTGTTGATTGACAGGTCCACTGCTGTGCTCTTGCCACTCTCCGTTGGCATAGCTTTGCACTGTGATGTGAAAGCGCACTGATCGATCAGCCCTCATGCAGTACGGATGGCTCACAGCGGAAGACTGGGGTACAGCAGGATCCCAGTGTCTTAACCTCTACACGCGGAGATGGCAGGGTGGAAAAGATGTAATAATTACCTCCAAAAAATAAGTACATGACATTATGAATTTTTCTTCATCAGAGGAATTCATGCACAGCTATTAGTAAAGGAATAAATAATATAAAGACCACTCTAAAGGTCTAAGTTGATTTATAGTGGTGTGTTTGAGTAATAATTTTTATTTTATTCTGTAAACCAGAGATGTCCAAATTAGGGCCATGTTAACCTTTGATTTCGCCCACCATCCCATATGAGAAGGAGAATTATGAGGATGGTTTAGAGACAGCAATTTCTAATTTAATATAACCTTTTTTGTTGTTTGTTTTATTGCTAAACTACAAAAAAAAATAGTTGTAATGAAATATTTAGATTAAATTTTATAAATAAATCAGATTCTTTTTTAATTGTATGTGTGGTCACCCGACGGATAGAGGACAATGCCTTCATTTGCTCACTGATGTCTCTGCAAGTCGGGTTTATTTATAAACTAATTTCAAGAGGATCACGTGCTTGTGATTGAATACAGCTGGTACCACATCAGCTCTGCATATTGCACCAATCAGACGAATCCTGACACACTATAAATTACCAGAGCTTTCTACTCCGGTCATTTTCGTCTTGAATAATCCACCTTCCACCCCAACTCCATCCCTTCTCTGATAGGGCGGCACGGTGGCCCAGTGGTTAGCACTGTTGCCTCACAGCAAGAACGCAGCTGGTTCGGCCTCTTCCCGAGCCAGTCGATGTTTCTGTGTGGAGTTTACATGTTCTCCCCGTGTTCGTGTGGGTTTTCCCCGGGTTCTTCGGTTTCCACCCACCGTCCAAAAAACATACTACATAAGTAAATTGACTACTTTTTTTAAATAGCATCTTAAGGCAACTCTAGTCAGATATATCTCAGCACGTTCACAAGGGGTGGAGTTCTTGAGACTTACCTGAGCTCAAACTCTCCTCTTGCCCTTTAAACGGGAGGGAGCCCCGGGCACAAGGATATTCTGAGTTCAGGGCTCTCTCCCGGGACAGCATGCCAAATACGCTTTATAATCAATCATCAGCTAAATGTGAACTCTTGAAAGGAAGATTCTGCTTGACTAGTGTATTCAGCATTGATCTTCACAGTGTTATAAATTGTTTATGTTTTTTTATTGTAATAAGTTATCATTTTAAATGATACTGCATTAGTTAATACGATCTAAAGTAATATTTTCTATTTATTTTTAAAACTTGAAATTAACTAGGAAGGGGCCTCACGGTGGCACAGTGGGTAGCACAATCACCTCACAGCAAGAACGTCGCTGGTTCGAGCCTCAAATGGGTCAGTTGGCATTTCTGTGTGGAGTTTGCACGTTCTCCCAGTGTTGGCATGGGTCTCCTCCGGGTGCTCCGGTTTCCCCCACAAGTCCAAAGACATGCAAAATAGGTGAACTGGGTAAGCTAAATTGGGCCTAGTGTATTTGTGTGAATGAGTGTGTATGGGTTGCAGCAGGAAGAGCATCCGTTGCGTAAAACATATGCTGGATAAGTTGGCGGTTCATTCCGCTGTGGCGACCCTAGATTAATAAAGGGACTAAGCTGATAAGAAAATGAATGAATAAACTAGGCAATTACCTATGGCAAATTTAATTTTCGTCCTACAGCTCTCAATGATATTTGGTTTTTGGCCCTTCATACGAAAACATTTGGGCGCCCAAGCTGTAAACTATTGATGACATTCCTTCTAAATTGAAAATAACAATGTCACCATTTAGAGCATTTTATATAAAAACAGCAAAAAAATGTCATTTTCATAAACATGCTTTTATATTTTTAGACAACACAATACTGTTTTTTTTACATCAGAAGAGATAATAATAGGATTAATCCTGATATTTAAATAAACAAAAGCTGTCAGTTGTTAAAACAATTTTTAAATGATCTTATTTTTATAAACTGCCAATTTTAGACAGACTGAGAATTTTCAAGTGGTCTCTTAATTTTTTCAAGAGCTACACATTTAAGTATGCACTGAAAAGAATAGTCATTGGATTTACAAAATATTTTAAGGTAGGTGGTCAAACAAATTCAGTTGAACATTACTAAATTTATTTTTTTTTGTTTAAATTCTGCCCATATAAATTGTTTGCAACCACTTACCTTGCCTTAAAAAAATAGAGTAAATCCAACGAATCTTTTTTTTTCAGTGTGCCACACCTATAATGGCTACAATAATGAACATAAATAATGAATATATAATTTACTGAACAATAATGAACATAAATCATTTCAAACTATTCATCACACAGTTACAGAGTAGTCCATTTTTGTGGCACTTTTAAAATAAAGTTTCTTTTCTTAGATTGACCGCACCAGTTCCCATTGAAAATAACAGCTGTTTTAAAAAGCTACTTATGCATGTCCCGCTGAGGAAAAAAAAAAGTCCTTATAAAGACATAAATACTGATAGTATTCTGGGTAGACTCTTTATCTTTAAATTTACATAGCGGTTAAACACATTATAAATCACTATACCCCAATGTGCCATCTGGTGGATACTTTAGTCATATTAAGATACTGTACAAATTACACATCGCAGTATTTTCTGTCACCCCAGTGATGAGTTGCAGCTGGAAGGGCATTCGCTGCGTAAAACATGTGCTGGATAAGTTGGTGGTTTATTCTGCTCAGATTATTAAAGGGACTAAGTTGAAAAGAAAACGAATGAATGAATGAAGAATGAGTATTTTCTATTACAAAAATTCTACACTTGAACAGGAATATTCTTAAGTTCAATACTGGATGTAATACTTTTAGACACATAATATTATTCATTTATTCATTTTCCATATTTCCTTTATTCATGAGGGGTTGTCATTGAAGAAATGAACCACACATGCAATGAACCATATAAAGCATATATTTTACACAGCGGATGCCCTTCCAGCCGCAACCCAGTACTGGGAAACACCCATACACTCTCATATGCACACACACATGCCAATTTAGTTTATTCAATTCACTGTTACATGTCTTTAGACTGTGGGGGAGACAAAACACACAGAAATGCCAACTGACCCAGCTGGGACTCAAACCAGTGACTTTTTTGTTGTGAGGTGACAGTGGCAGCCACTGAGCCACAGTGTCACCGCCCACATAATATTAAGTAATTTAAAATTCCTCGAAAATGCCTTATTGTTTAATAATATTAACTAGTTAAGACTAAATGAAAGCAATTCAATATATATATATATATTAGGGCTGTCAATTGATTAAAAAAAATTACTAATTAATCACACTTTTGTTTGTGATTAATCATGATTAATCACGAAAAGCCGTATTTATTACAGAAATAAAAACACAGGCATGTAAGTGCCATTTGAATTTTAAAACAATCAATGCCAATAACAAACAAAAATTATTTCCATGTTGGATCCTATGTGAACTACAAAAAATACAGGCATTGCAAATATGGAAATTAGATTAAAAAATACTAATAAAGTATTGAATACAAGCAATTGTATTCATTGTAAAGTTGTTTTGCGAGTTGAGAACATTAATTATAAAGTAGAAACAATTTTGCTTAGTCCTCCTTAGCATTTTGGTAGTTGCTAAGACAGGTCAGTCTGTTGACATGTGACCTAAGAGTGAGAAAAGTCTCTCACAAGCAGAATCACCGATTTCTGTGCTTAATTTCTGTGCCACTGGTGCTGTGACAAGGACGCAAGAAGCACCAAGGGGTACATCAAAGTCACTAAAGACTATGGGCAAGACTTCTTACATGGACTTTGGTCACGCCATCTCGAAACATTAAATTCTAAACTGCTTTGAGTGACTGTCTGTGATGTTAGGCGTTTAATCTTGTTGTTAGGTTATCCACACATACACAAACACTCTCTCTTACACACACACACACACACACACAGACAACGCGGGCAGTACAGCGAGCTCACACGGTATAAGTGACTCCCTTCATCAACGCGCACGGTCGCATTCATCATCGCGCTACCCTCAACCCGAAAGTGAAAAAGAAAGTGACCGGTTCGTGGATGAACGTGCGGACCGGGAGGGAGGGAGTAGGTGTCGCGGATTAAGCTGGATTTATACTTTCGCCTGGCGCCGCATCGCGCGCCTCCGCTGAGAGCGCTCACCTCGAGGCTATACTCGCCGAGGGAGGGGGGGTTCGCTCACTATTCTGTCGGCCGCCTAGGTCGCCTCTGTGGACGCGCTGGCCCTGAACACACGTCGGCCACAACAGGAAATAAGAAAAAAACTGCCGCTGCGTTAAATGCGTTAATTTTTTTTAACGCGTTCAATATTTCAAATTAATCGGCATGCGTTAACACGCTAATTTTGACAGCCCTAATATATATATATATATATATATTTCTTTTTATTTTTTTTAAGTGATCTTACCTCAATGGAGAAAATGTATGTATCAGATTCCCCCATTTTTGCAGCTTGGAGAATAAAGTAGAAGCCATACAGGTTGATGGTTTGATTGCAGCATTCTTGTTCCTGCATGGTGACACAATAAACAACAACAAAACCCAAAAGACAAATCAATTAAAAAAAAGGGCATTAGCATGAAAGGCTAAGCACTGACTGACTGTACGCTTGTTAAGTCGTAACGTATCGTTGACGTATGCAATACTGTTCTCCAGGTCCAAGCCACCATTCATTTAAACAGAGAAAATACTGACCACTTTTTAGTCCCATCACACATGGTGTACACCAGGGCTGCTCAACCTGGTAAAGGCTAGATCGGATATGGGGCCGGCCGGAAGTGCGATATGCACATTAATATAGTGGCACTTTTTTATGACACTGTGTAACAATAATTCATATTTTTACAGTACTGTGACAGTTGGGTTTAGGGTTGGGGTGGGGGTAGGTGTAAAAAATACAATTTATTGGGTAATTTAATAGATAACATAAATAATACTCGGTACAACTACTGTTTTAAGGTTAATGTGACGGTTGGGTTTAGGGTTTGGTGTAGGGGTAGTCGATAATTAAATACAATAAATGGGAAATTTAATAAATATAAATAATTCTTGTTAACTTCCGGCCGCAACCATATCCATTCTAGCAACAACCGCTCAACCCTGCTCCTGGAGATATACCTTCTTGGAGAGTTCAGCTCCAGCCCTGATCAAACACACCTGAGCCAATTAATTAGGACCTGAACAGCACTTGATAATTACAGGCAGCTGTGTTTGCTATGGGTTGGAACTGAAACCTGCAGGATGGTAGATCTCCAGGAACAGGGTTGAGCACCCCTGGTGTACACAACCATCTCTGAACTTGTTGCATGACAAATACCATCATTTTAACAATTTATAAAAAATTTATCACTTTCTGCCAATCTGATATTAGGCATGGATATAAATATTACAGTTGTGATTTTCGAAAGTATTACAGCACTTTGTAAGTCTCCCCATACATTTTGATAGAGCGATTGGACCCAGAAGCTGCTTCGTGTTAGACCACACTTAACAAGCGGGTTGTCTTATTGTAAAGACAGCAACAGTGCATGAACAAAGGGTAGAAAAGCTAATGTACTGCACCTGATTCAACATCATTCCAAACCGAATAGCTTGTTTGGAGAAGTCAGACACAACCATGTCACCCCCACTATAAAGCTTTGGGAGGAAAAACAAAACAAAACACAGATTGTTGAAGCACAGGCCCATTCTGAAAATGTTGTCCTATATACATTTCTGGAGATCATGAATTATGCACCAGAGGTACGTATGGCTGCATTTCGTCTTATAAATGAACGACACGGGGCGGTATGACGGCGTTCCTTTTTGTACTTTCTGCTTACCTCCAGATGGACATATATCCCGCTGTTACCAGTTTGTCCAGTCAGCTCACCACCTCATCACCATCATGAAAACGTGGAAAAAAATCAGTCGAAAGGCTTTTCTTTTTCTGGATTGCTCTTTTTTTGTTGGTTGGGTTTAGGGAAGTGGGTGGGTGGGTCAATCTGTGATTTTAAAAACACTATTGGTTGGGTTTAGGGAAGGAGGAGGGTGGGTCAGTCAATCTGTCAGTGAGTCAGTCAGTCAACAGCAGCCTCTGGTGGATTCATGGTAGAACAGCAGGCGTGAATGGCACTCGCAAGAGAAATTTGAGATCTCAAAAAGCATATACAGCGACCTCTAGTGGATTAGCGAAAACAAAAACTGCAAAAATATATAGCTCCTGGGACGTATTTGCCGCTCTCCAGAAATGTATATAGTGGTACGATTTCATTATTAGCCTGGGTTGGATTAAAGGCATAGTTAAACCCAAAATGAAAATTTACTCACTATTTACTCGCCCTCAAGTGGTTCCGAAGCCTTATTACTTTCTTTCTTCTGTTGAACACCAAAGAAGATGTTTTGAAGAATGTAAAAGCTGAAAACCTGTAACTATTGACTTCCATATTTGGAAAAACAAATACTATGGAAGTCAATGGTTACATGTTTTCAGCTCACTTCAAAAAATATAATCGTTTACATTTAACAGTAAAAAGAAACTCATTTAAAACAATTAAAGAGTGAGTAATTGATGAAATTTTTTTTTTTTGTGTAAACTATACCTTTATCCTTAAAGCTAATAGTTCTCACTTGGCACCGAAGACAAACAAACAAAAAAACATTCAATTTTACAAAGCTCCGCTGGAACAAGCAGCTCATGAATTACGAATGGTGCTATCTGGAGTGCAGGGTGGATTGAATATGGTGTTGCTCACAGTGTGGTAATGATTAGACAGGATGTTCAGCAGCCAGGATTCAGGAAGCACTCTGATGTTCTTCAGCTCCTGCAGATGCTGCCCTGAGAAATCAACACACATAAACAACACAACTCAAAAGTGGTGAAGAGTTAAATATAATAAAAGCTGCAGTGCTATTAACTAATTACACATGCATATATCGGAAGTGTGGCAGTGTAACAGAGACCAACTATGGGGTAAACCTCACTCTCCTGGTCTCAAGGTACAAACTAGTGACTAAAGCTACAGCTTCTGCTGTTTGGTGTCCAGAGACACCTGAGACACTGCCAAAGACACCAGTTTGAAACTTTGAACAAGGTGAGTACTATAGAGATTAGGGTTGCACATTATTAGGAAAATCGGACACAGCTATTTTCTGCAATATAAAGTTGAAGTCAGAATTATAAGCCCCCCTATATATTTTCCTTCAATTTCTGTAACGTGTAACGGAAAGATTTTTTTCAACCACTTTTTAAACATAATAGTTTTAATAACTCATTTCTAATAACTAATTTCTTTTATTTTTGCCATGATGACGATGCATTATTTTTTACAAAATAGTTTTCAAGATACTAGTATTCAGCTTAAAGCACGATCGCCTCACAGCAAAAAGGTCGCAGGTTCAAGCGTCAGCTGGGTCAGTTGACAATACTGTATGGAGTTTGCATGTTCTTCCCGTGTTCCCGTGGGTTTCCTCCAGGTGCTCCAGTTTCCCCCACAAGTCCAAAGACACGCGGTACAGGTGAATTGGGTAAGCTAAATTGTCCATAGTGTATATCTGGGAATGAGTGTGTATGGATGTTTCCCGGTGATGGGTTGGAGCAGGAAGGGCATCCGCTGCGTAAAG
>CAIGQQ010000153.1:3333205-3358553 GCA_903798035.1 Danio albolineatus
TTAGTTCATTTTACTTTGTAGATTCTTTTGTTTGTTATTTTGGCCTGGGGCCACCCTGAAGAAATGCTCATTTAATAATACATTATTATAATAAATCAATTTAATTACTCTCAAACAAGTGTCTGAGTTTGGTTGTCGACCAAAGGGGTTTCTGAATTAAGTTAGTTTGTTTTTGGGGAAATCCACCACCCACAACATTTGTTTTTCGTTTATTACGCCAATTATATTTTTCCCCTAGACTTTGGTGCGTAATACCTCTAGTGTCGTCATTCATTGGTGGACTGGTGGTGAAGAGCCTGGAGAGAGTGACCGTTAATTTTTGAAAAGGAGAAGTTGGCTATTTCAGCTTTATCATTCAGGTACGTTATTATTCTTTTAAAACTATAATAATTAAATATTTTGTATTACGAGGTAATGTTTCTATTTGATAGAAAATTCCTTGTGTTATATGGTCATACAGACTGAATATACTGTTAATATGGATAAATACTGTGCTTGTAAGTTACTGATAAACTCGAAAGTCAGCCTTCGGTTCAGAAATCTGTGTTAAGCTGACTTTGCTCTGCTTTTTGTTCGAAATAAGTTACAATTTTGCTTTATTTTGTCAATATTAATTAAAATACTAATAACAATAAAACAGCTGCGTTATTTGAAGGCGAGCTTCGAAAGGGAGCGTCAAGCGCGTGCACGTTCTTTTAACGGTAATTTCGTGCAGTTTTTAGCTCCAACCTTTTTAGCTCCAACAAACGCGTACTTCTAGCTTGTTCGTGTGTGAGTTTAGCCGAGTTTAACTCGGGCTAAACTCTGCAAAGTAGTGGACACTGCCCACTGTTGACACATTCCGGCTAGTCTGCATTAAAACCGCAAGGTAGCCGCGCAGCAAAAAACTGATCTGCATCATAAATCTTGTGCTTGGTATGTATCATTGTTTTTAAATCTAAACAAACTGTTTTTATTAAGTATGATGAAATGAATATTATAAAAGACTGACATTATTCATGATTACAGAAAGAGTCATTGGACCCATATTAAGTTCCCAACCTTGGTCTGCAGGACACAAGTAGCTTTGAAGAGGAAAGATCCCAGTTTAAAGAAGGACATGCGTTACATCCATAATTGTGGCACAATTATCATCAACAAGGACACCTGGTAAATATTGTAATTTATCACATATATATGTCAGACTTTGTTGTTGTGTACTGAAATAATATATTTATCACAAAAATGTTATATTACTTATTGATTGATGATTTAATACAGAAAGGATATTAAGGTCATTGCTTATTAAAAAGTCCTGCAGAGAAAAAAAAATGTCTTGAAAAAGCATAAATTTGCCTACAGGATACCTTGTTGCAATGTCTGCAAAACAAATTTAAAAATGAAAGGATTTCAGTGGTGAGCTCATCTATCATCTCGCAAATGAAACAAAATAATGGGATGAAAAGGAAGTGAACTGTACTCTGAGGAACTTAACACAAGGCAAGTTCAGTTCAATACATTTTATGTCAAAGATAGATTAATTCTGTAATATAAATTCATATTTACACACTCTAAAATGCTGTCTTCCTACCTCAGATTGTGATGGACCTGGAATGCGACATCAGATACTCATAAGTCAGGAACCGAATAAAAGACCCTTTTCCAGAGTACAGATTATGGAGGGGTTAGCAGAACTAATGGAGCAGTTTTTTTTCTTCTCGGAGTGCCACAGCTTGTAAGTTAAGACTTAAACACTGTTACATTGTGTGCCAAACAGTTGAGTTCATGATGACTTTAATAAACTTGTATTGCTGAAAATGTGTTATTTGGAAACTTACACATGAAGTAAACAATTTTTTTTTTGCACTTAGGATGCTGCATAGAAAGACTTGGTGAAGAACACAGAAACATGTTTAAAAGAAAAGGCCTAAAAAAGAGAAGGAAAAAAGGAACCGCAGAAGGTAACTACACCCTATATTACATCCCATATCGTCCAAACACACTCAAACACACTTTAATTTTTTAAATTATAACTGTAATTCTATTTGATGACTTATGTTAATTGGTTAAAACTACTCAACATTAAAATATTGTTTTACAGAAATCCAAAGGTCCTACACCAACCAGGATTCAACAGCTCTCCTGGTTCCACCAAGGCTTGAAGTTTCAGCATTACAATGGACAACATCCACTCGCTATCCTTCGACTTCCTAATTTATCAGAGGCACCAAAGTGGAGTGAATCACCAATTAATATGCCCTTTCCAGCCACAACCCAGCTCTTGGAAACACCCATATTCTCTCTTACATCTACACACATTTTCTCACTATGGCAAATTCACCTATACCGTACACATGCTTTTGGACTGTGTGGTCAACCGAAGCACCCAGAGGAAACCCACAAGAAAACTGGGAGAACTAGCAAACTCCACACAGAAAATGCCAACCAGTCGGGACTCGAACCAGTGACCTGCTTGCTGTGAGGTTAAAAATTATGTATAAAATGGATGCTGTGATGACCAATACATACATGTACCATCCACTTTTTGAAATTGTAGTGTTATTTAATAGATATTTTGATTGTTTGTGTATTGTTTCTATCTTCATTGTGATATATTTCTCTTCCTTTTAGAGATGTGTGAAAGTTAAGAACTGTATTTGCTCAAACAGTAAAAAAGCTTATAAAAGTGAAATCGTTTACATTGTTGAATGCCATTAAACTGTTAAGGTAGATCTGCTATCAAATGCAAAGTACGCAGAGGTGCAATTTTAAATATTATTTTAAAAATATTTTGTATAATGGATTGAATAAATTTAAACAATTTGATTTGTCTGGATTTTTAAATTTTTTTTATTTATTAATAAGTAGCAATAATTCATTAATAATGAAAAAAAACATAAATGGTTCTAAATAGAACCATCTAACTTGAATTCAAAGAACCATTTGGGGTTCTATTTAATGAACCATTAAAATGGTTCTATATAGAACCTTTTAGGGGTTCCATATATGAAGCGCTTGATAGAATCATTTTTGGTTCTATAAAGAACTGTTTGTTTTAAGAGTGTAGTGTAAATTGACATGTACTTGCAAAGTCATATTGCAAAGTTTCTCATAGTCAGTTAAATGTCTGTTGAATATCTGTATCAACAGATATTAATCAGACAGTCTACTAATACTCAAATGGATCATCAAAATAAAGTGTTACCTAAAGACTTTGCACATCACAAATAAAACAGATTTTAATACGAATTTCAACAAATAAACACCCTTAATGTGTTTATGCCTTTATTAAGATTGTCTCATTTAGGGAAACTCCTGAGGTAAATAAGTATATCTCTGAACTTCAGTAATAAATCTATAGAAAATGCTTTGCTTCCCACCACCAGTCGCAATGACTTCTGGGACTTCCAGAGCAAGAACACATCCGGGAACTTTCACACGTCCTCCGTTCTTGCGGTCTTGAGTATTGGAACTGAACTTCGGCGGATGATGATGACGACATTACATGAGAACACAAGATCGCTGAAGAACACATATTGAGAAACAGCCTGTCAATGGGTGAAGTTTGTTCCTCACCATTGCCGCCACTGACTTATTTGGTTTAGGACTTGTAGAACTGTGCATCTTTGGATTTGCTCTTCAATGATTTTACATTACTGAACTGAACTGTGAATACTGGACTGAAGCAGTTTCAATTTACTAGAACTTCATCACTGTTAAACTGCTTTGACACATTCATTCATTCATTCATTTTCTTTTCGGCTTAGTCCCTTTATTAATCCGGGGTTGCCACAGCAGATTGAACCACCAACTTACCCAGCATTTGTTTTACGCAGCAGATGCCCTTCCAGCTGCAACCCATCTCTGGGAAACATCCATACACACTCATTCACACTCATACACTACAGACAATTTAGCTTACCCAGTTCACCTATACCACATGTCTTTGGATTTGTGGGGGGAACCGGAGCACCCGGAGGAAACCCACGTGACCATGGGAAGAACATGCTAACTCCACACAGAAATGCCAACTGACAAAAGTCAGTTTGATGAAAGACAAAAGTCAAATGGATCCAATTGCAAGTGATTTAATTATAAACTCAGGACGGACAAGTGCAGATAACCGATGCATCCAGCACCGAACATGAGACACATATATAACGCCGACCAGAGACCAAAACACACCGACTAGGATCTGATGAGACACAGAGACAACATAAACACACAGAAGTAACGAACTGACAATATGGTGCTGGGTCCAGTTCAATATAAAGACGTGTTGAGTACGTACAGCTGAAACCGCTGATTAGAACAGCTGATCAAAAGATCACATGATCAGCAACGCAAGAAAGCACATGGAATACAAAACAATCCCACATGACAACAACAGAACAGAAGAAGCGCAAGCACCTGCAACCGTGACACCTTCTTGCTGTGAGGCGAACGTGCTCACTACACCACCGTGGCGCCCGCTTTGACACATTCTACATTGAAAAAGTGCTGAATTTATTAGTTTATACATAATCAACTACTTCATCACATGTGCCCGTCTCCAAGCAAACTTTAGACTCTGCCCTCTCTCTGTCTCTTTTTGTAAACAGTTAGCAAAGCAGCTAACCATGGTGGCTTTAGTTTTTCTGCATTTTAACAATAACTGCCACGTGGTCTGCTGTGTGTTTGGATGTAGAGGCTCACAGGTCTCCTTACAGAGAATCCCAGTTTCAAATGGATTAGTGTCATATATGAAGGGAATGTCCCAGAATAGTGGGCAACACTTGCTTGTGTTTCCAAAACGTTCTTTGCCAGACTGCTCAAAATTGCCTTTCAAGGATGTACATTGCCTTCAATTTGTCTGAAAGATGTAAGTACATATATGTTTTAATTTTCTTTGGCTATTGTATTACACAATGCCAGCTTCAGTTCACTCGTGTTTAGAATCAGTTGTGATACTGAGTCGATGCAGTCATTTTTATGAAGTTCATTCATTCAATTTCTTTTCAGCTTAGTCCCTTTATAATCAGGGATCGCCACAGTGGAATGAATCGCCAACTTATTCAGCATATGTTTTTACGCAGCTGATGCCCTTCCAACCCCTCACTGGGAAACATCCATACACACTCATTCACACACATACTGTGGAGAGGTAAGCATGATCGAACACCAAAGAAGGGGGGAGAGCATGCTCAGAGCCTGGCGGCAAATCAGCAGGTCAATCAGAAATAATAAATAACACCTGTTTATTCTAATGATTGGGCCGGAGAGACACCTTCTTAAGGAGGAGAGAAGGAGCAGCCGGGGGAAGAGAGCACACACACACACACAGAGCAACACGTGTGGTGTCAGCTATTAAAAAAATATAAACTTTTGACTGCCTTGAATCGCCGACCCTGTCTTCTTATTCCCACACAACAACGTACTTTACTAGACATACATTAGCCAATTTAGCTTACCAAATTCACCTATACCACGTCTTTGGACTTATGGGGGAAACCAGAGCACCCGGAGGAAACCCACACCAACACGGACAGAACACGCAAACTCCACATAGAAGTGTCAGCTGACCCAACCGAGGCTCGAACCAGTGACCTTCTTGCTGTGAGGTGATTGTGCTACCCACTGTGCCACTGTGAGGCCCCGGGTTAATGACCCACCTCATAAAAATTACATGCTATACAAAACACCAGCATGGCAAGACTTAGGGAAAGATGTTAGAAGAGCGACCTAATACACTCACGGCTAGTGTTAAATTTAACTCTTTAAGAGTTGATTTAACAGAGCAAAATTAACAGTGCAGAAAAAAAAATTATGTTCAGCTTAGGAATAAACATTTGGTAGACCAAAGCACTGAAAACCCCAGCACTCTTCTAAGAATGCTCGGATATGAGCACTTTTCCAATTGCCAGAACTTTTTAAAAAAAATTCTGAGTGCCTCACACTGCCACTGTTTTTAATTTTAAATGCAGCACTTCCATTGACAACAACAGAGAAAGTGCTCAGCTATAGAAAAAAAACATCCTAAAGTCGGTTTATTTGTTGTTGTTTTTTGTTTGTTTATTTTTTTGATGTGTAGAAGTGCGAGCTAAGGACACACTTAGAATACGATTTTGACATTCTCAGTTTTAAATGAACTTTTAATACATTTTGTTTGCAACACAGGCTCATTATGAAAACATACCCCCAATATACATTTCTAGAGGTCGCGAATTATGCAGCCAGAAGAACGTATGGCTTCATCACATCTTTAAAATGAACGATACGTGGCGGTATGACACGTCCCTTTTCGCGCTTACCAGCGGACCGCTTACCTCCATATGGATGGCTTTTCTGATGTTTGTCCAGTGGCTTTCTGAGGATTTGAGACGCAGAACGATGATGATGGGGTTCGAGTCTGGCGAAGAATGGTTCCAAAAAGTGGGGAAGACAAAAACAGAAGCCAAAAAATAAAACAAATAAGAAAATAAAAGGGTGAGGATGTGGTAAAATCTGAAAACGTGGTAGAAAAATCAGGCTGCCGTGAGGGCTTTTGTTTTCTGGATTGCTTTTCAAAATACTTTCAGTTGGGTTTAGGAAAGTTGGCTGGTCAGTCGGTGCTTTTTAAAACACTAACAGTTGTGTTTAGAGAAGGGGGTGGGTGGGATCAGTCGGTCGGTCGGTCAGTCAGTCAGTCAGTCATTAAGTCAGTCCACAGGGGCCCCCGGTAGATTGAAGTGAGAACAGCGGCACAAATGGCACTAGTGAGGGAAATTTGAGATCTCAAAAAGCATACACAGCAGCCTCCGGTGGATTCTCAAAACCAAAAACTGCAAAAAACGTACCTTCTGGGATGTAATTAGCGCACTTCAGAAATGTATATAGGGGTACATAATCAGAATGAGCCTATTTTTATTTTTTTAAATGCAACATTTCCAGTGACATCAAATGGAAAAATGCTTTACTATGGAAAAAAAACACCCTAAAATCTGTTTATTTGTTTTGTTTGTTTGTTTATTTTTTGGTGTGTAGAACTGCCAGCTATTGAAACAATTAGAATTTCTGTCACGATCACCAGCGATCTAACATCCAGAGATTGCTGGTACACACACATATCACACAAGAACTACAAATCCGCCTGTTTATGGACTATATCTCCACTCATGCAACACACACACACTCCTGCTCCAAGTCACTACTGATTGCACACATACTACCTGAGGATCGTCAAGGACTGATTTACACACACTATTTAATGCACACAGAACCACTCACTGTTGCTGAGTCTTGTTTACTTCTAGTGACATTACAGCGTGTTCCCTTGGTCTTGTTTTCCCGTGTTTGTACCTTTGCCTTGCTATCTGTTCATCCCAGCCTGCCGCATCCTTCTGACTTCATGCCTGTTTTCGACCACGTTTCGGGACTGTCTATATACATTTGTTTGCACCTATTGACCATTGCTTACCTGACATCTCCATTAAACCTGCATGTGGATCCGCATCTCAGTTGTCACTCCCCATGTTACAATTCTACTTTGACATTCTCAGTTTCTCTAGATCAGGGGTGCCAAAACTTTTTCTTATGAAGGGCCATTTATTTACTAAAGCATTGAAAGTATTTAAAATGTATTATTTAAACAAACTTATTACAATAAAACCGTAAACAAAATTACATTTATAAAATAATGGAGTTCTATGACATATACACTACTCATGCCTAGCCTGTCTTGGCCTTGATTTGCTCGCTGACGTCTTCTGCTTTGTCCCCTATTCATTAAGTGACTAAATAAATTTGTTAAAAATCTGATTCATTTACAACATTGGATTGTAACATTTAATTTCAATTTGCTTGTTGTAGCTTAATAATAAGACAAACAAAAGGTTATATTTAAAATAGAAATGAGAATCTCTGTTAAAGGCTTTGTTTAATTCTTGTTTTCCCTTTGGTGGGCCAAATAAAAAAATACAAAGGGCCAACTTTGGCCCATTAGCCCTACTTTGGCCATCTCTGCTCTAGATCAAGATTTAATAAAATTAAATTGTTTTAGTCTGTAAACTACTGATGAAATTAATTTCAAATTACTTCCAGCAATTGTTTTGTATGTTTGTTTGTTTGTGTGTTTAAAGTGACAGTGCCTGTAGCAGGCTGTGTTTTGGACACCACATATCAGATTGATCGAGTCAGTGCACAAACAGATTACAAAATTGCCAAACTCACTTCTGGAAGAGGTCTGACATTCCCAGTAATACAGCAGCGGAGAGTACGGCCTCTCCCCACTCATTGGGGCGTTCCTCAGGGTCATACAGTGTCCGCAGAGCAAAAGACAAAGCTGAAAAAAAAAACAAAAAAAACAGCAGAGATTCTTACATAACTGTGTTCCTCCTTAACTGTCACTGGATGCCCCCTCATCAGTCAACATCACTGAGAGTACAGTAAGATCAGAAGCTCATGTGACAGCAAGTCAACAACAGATGATGACACCGCTTGTCATTTACAGCTACAGTATAATAAGCATGACATATTTTTAGCGCTTACCTTCTTTACTGATGGAGGCATCTTTGACAGGCAGCCGGAGAGTCAACGGGCCACTGAGATGCCAATTTCTGTACTCCAGTCCTTTTCCATGTGCAGATCTACTGGCTCTGCTGGCTTTAACTGCATAAATTGGAAGGCGGAATTTTTTAAAACTGATAAATATTTATAAATCAAGTCCCAACCAATCAATTTAAAATGATCGCAGTGATGATAAAATTGTCTATTTATCATGCTTACTATAATGTGATCTTCCCTCTTGCATTATTTATTACATAATAATGGTTTACGAGTTATTATCCTGCATATTTTATTACTATTTTAATGAACTCTTTTGTTATCAGGGTTCTTACATCTGTTCCAAGTCCAAAATAAGCACCAATACATATTTAATTATATGGGCAAACCAAGTCTTGTAAATAAAAAGGTACATTTATATTTAGTCAATCAAACAAAGTTGCTGGTAGTCAAAATACTTACATTGACAATTAATTGATTGTCCCTTTTAATTTAATGATTTTCTTAAAAATTACATGCTTAAGATTGTTAATGGTTGGTGGTTATTTAAACAGCATTTTCTCAAATTAAAAATGTATTTAGGTCTATTTTGTTTTGTTTGTGTGTTGCTACAGGACACCAACCTCTTCACCCCCCTTACCACCCCCCTTTTTGTTGTATTTTTTTTTTACAATACTTTTGAAAGTAGTGCATTACAATCAGTGGCAGTGCTAGCTTCATGGCACCCTGGGCGAACCACCCCATATACGCCTCCCCTCCTCACTCAAGCTCATAAATAGTAGGCTTATAGAAGTATGGTTCCAGTATTGATCTAGAAGGTTAAATCTAGGTAATATAGAAAAAAAAAAAAAAAAATTTAAATACTTCTAAAAAAAAATTCTAAAAAAAAAAGTTTGTTGTTTTACCCTAACTTTAAAATATTTAAAATATGTATAGTTATTATAAATAAAAAAAAAAAATAATAATAATAATATTTAATAATAGTAGCATTATTATTTATTATTATTATTATTATTATTCATTATTAAATAACAGAAATCAATCCTAAATGTAACTGGAAAACCATTGATTTTGACAATTCTATAAAATGCAAAAAATCTAAGTTTTATAGAATTATCTGTTCATCTTAGACTTGACTCAAGGCCGAGAACTAATGTTATGAAGTCTTACCTCCCTGCCTCACTGTCCATCCTTTCTGCTTCTATAGCCATAAATAATATCAACTTTAGTTGTCAACTAGCAAAGTGCGCATGCGTCAGTTTGCTTTCACCAGCGCAGTTTCAGTTGCACAGAGAATATTAAACTTGTGCATGCAAAAGAAGCCAAATGTGAATAGAGACGAATGTCTTTATTCTGGCATTACTACTCTCGGGATTACTACACTTGCATAAAGTAAAACATATCTCAAAGCTTTCTGGGCCACATATGATTTTTACTGGGGCACGTTTTTGTTTTTGGTTTTGCACCGTCTCCCTGCAAAATGCTGCTCTGGCCGATCACCCATACTTAGTTACTTTTTATGGAAAGTAATGCATTACGTTACTTTGAGTTAATTCTTCACACCTGCCTGAGGTTTATCTCTTTCAGAACTTGCAGGGTACTTTTATTTTTAAATAGAGGAGCTCTGCATTTAACAGCACAATGTATAACCTACACCTTCATTTATCTTTAAAAAAAAATAATAATAATAATAATAATAATAATTTTACCTTCTGAGAAATTCCTGACGCTATACATGCAGTATACAGATTAATAAAAGTTGAAAGCAATGGGTTTGCTACTTTTGGATTTTAGTTCAGTAAAATCACTGTTCATTGAAACCATCCCCCTCTACTTTCATGTGTTCAAAATAATGTTCGTGCAGGGAGCTCATTTTCTTATTGAGTGTAATTTAACGGGATTACACTCATTTTAGTCACGATCAGAGGAAGGAGAGGGAGACAGATGTAGCAAACAGTATATTTATTACTGTAACATCGTTGATATAGGTATTAGGAAAGGCAAAGGCAGTCTTTGGTAAAGGGGATCCAGACAGGCTAGTAATAACGGTCACTTCCCTGAATGGAGGCTGAAGACGAAGAGTAGATGCAGAGCAGATGCGGAGCAGTTGCAGAGCACAGGAGGGTATCTAGGAGGGTATCTAGGAGCAGTATCAGGAAGGCTTGGGTGATCGTGTCCATGTGTGATACTCGACGGTGAGTACGCGGATGAGGGGAGCTTATATGGGTGAGTCCAGAGTGGTAACAGGTGTGAATCAGTAATCGGGGAATTGTGCACGGCTGGAGGGCGGTCTAGGTGAATTAGAGGGTGAGTGCTGGGCTGGGGACGTGACAATTTTAATTCAGCAAATCATTTTTTTAAAAGCAAATTAATTAATCTAAAAAGTAACTCAAGTAACATTTTTTAAAAACTAACTCAAATATTGTTAATTGTTACAATACTTTACTTTTTACTTAGAAAGGATATAATATTATATAACTTGTGTTAATTCGTCACCCCCAACACTATATATATATACAGTTGAAGTCAGAATTATTAGCCCCCCCCTGAATTATTAGCCCCTCGTTTATATTTTTCCTCAATTTCTGTTAAACTGAGAGAAGGTTTTTCCAACATTTCTAAACATAATAGTTTTAATAACTCATTTCTAATAACTGATTTATTTTATCTTTGCCATGATGACAGTGAATAATATTTTACTAGATATTTTTTAAGACACTTCTATACAGCTTAATGTGACAGATAAAGGCCTAGGTTAGGTTTTGTTCTGTGGACTATTGAAAAAAAAAATAGTTTAAAGGTGCTAATAATTTTTACCTTAAAATGGTCTTTAAAAAATTCATTCATTCATTCATTTTCTTTTCGGCTTAGTCCCTTTATTAATCCGGGGTCGCCACAGCAGAATGAACCGCCAACTTATCCGGCATTTGTTTTACGCAGCGGATGCCCTTCCAGCCACAACCCATCTCTGGGAAACACATCCATACATTCTCATTCACACACATACACTATGGACAATTTAGCTTACCCAATTCACCTGTACCGCATGTCTTTGGACTGTGGGGGAAACCGGAGCACCCGGAGGAAACCCACGCAACCACAGGGAGAACATGCAAACTCCACACAGAAATGCCAACTGGCCCAGCCGGGGATCGAACCAGCGACCTTCTTGCTGTGAGGCGAACGTGCTACTCACTACGCCACCGTGGCGCCTCTTTAAAAAATTATATATATTATTATTATTATTAGTCAGATTAATTATTACAAAAGCAACACAATTACACAATCAAGCAGTGTCTTTATCTAAAATATAATCACTTCTTGAACCTTGAAAACACTTGATTAAAATGAAAGAATTTTCAAGGATTTCCAGCGGTGCTAACCCTGTACTTTAAACAATTCCCACGAGCTCTTTCTATAATGACTTCTTGGTGGTGTCAATTGTTTCTAAATGCCTTTTTAAGAGATATTTTATCTGAAGAATGTGAATTTCTGCACCACTGGTGTCTCCACAGAGAACTGCAAATATAATGGTTGTATAAAAAAAAGTCAAGTAAATTCTCAGATCATTAGTCAACGTATCAATCAATCTTCACATCAATCACTTAATGCTACATTTGCAGGATGGTTTGAATACTCAAAGATTTACTGTTAGACATAGACCATCATGATCCTTATACTGTAAACAATGAGGAGTAGGGTTTACTTGAAAAAAGCTTGAAAATATTTTTCACTCAGAAAAAGCTAGTAAATCTTCAAAGCTTTGCCAAGTAAGAGATTAACCAAAATTATTATTACATTTAATTAGAGATGTTAAGTTTACTTAGGGAATCCTAAGTAAATTTTATTGAGTTTTTGTTTGTAAAATTTACTTGGATTATGCTTTCTTTACAAAATTGCTTTATGCTTTATTTCTTTATTTAAAAGACTTTGTGGAGTAAACTTTACTCGCGTATGTCTATTTTTGCATTACAATGAAACACTAGGTAAATATTACTTGGGTATATCCATTTGAATTGTATTTTAAGCACAATAAATTAAAAAGAAATATTAAGGAGCTTATTGAATTAAAAATGACATTTTAAAGTAAATAGACAAAATTGTATTTATTTGTAAAATTTACTTGGATTATGCTTTATTTACAAGCCCCAAAAATCTTCTTTTTTTTTTTTTTTTACAGTGTAGGCTGTTTGTAAATTAAAGCAACTGAAAACACCATGTACTCTACTTAATGTCTAACTGTGGGTGCAAGGGAATGAAATTAAGTGAATTTGTCTGTCTGTCTGTCTGTCTGTCTGTCTGTCTGTCTGTCTGTCTATCTATCAATCTATTTCTTTGTTTATTTGCTTATTTACATTTATTTATTTAATTTATTTATTTATAGCTTTTTGTATGTTTTGCAATTATAAATGTATCAATATTCAGCAACTTAAAGCATTATTACACACCAAACAGCTCA
Organism: Danio albolineatus; assembly: GCA_903798035.1. Classification (NCBI taxonomy): domain Eukaryota; kingdom Metazoa; phylum Chordata; class Actinopteri; order Cypriniformes; family Danionidae; genus Danio; species Danio albolineatus. Next base: position 3,346,164 of record CAIGQQ010000153.1, read on the forward strand.
ATAGTGTGCAATTTCAGAAATCATCAGGTTTCTAATACTGTATGTTACTTTGTAAATAGTTTGTTTCTGAGAAAAAAAGTCAATAAAATATAGAGTAATTTGCTTTTCTGTTAATAAGTTTGGCACACTCTTTGGATACATCTGGAAAAGAAAACACTGGTCTTAAGAGAGAGAAATGTTTGGTTGGACACAAGGCTTAGCTGTGAGTGTTCAGGAAGCATGCTGTTGCTATGGTTACATCTTCAGACGAACACAACGATTTCTCAAATTGCACACTACTGAAGAGTTTGGTGCATAATACTGCTTTAGATTGCTGAACTCTACATATATCATAGCAAAAAAAGAACGAACAAAAATCAATATTAAACAAAACAATAAAAAAAGGAAAAACTAAACAGAGCAAAACAAACACTAAAAAGAGAACAAAAAACCAAAGCGATGAAAACAAAGCATAAAACAAACAAACAAACAAAGAAAATAACAAAAACTAAATGAAAAGCAAAACAAAAAGTAAACAGTAACACAAAATGAAACAAAACAATAAACAAAGGAAACAAATGCACAAAGCAAAACAAAATTGAAAGAATGTATAATTAATTAAAAAAACAAATAAACAATTTTTATAATTAATATATATTATTAATATTTTTTATAATATATATTAATATATTATAATATTATAATTAAATAGTTTATTTATAAAAAATAAACAAATTGAATAAATAAACAAACACTAAACAAAAAATTAAATAAATTAGAATATAAAAATATATAATAATAACAAAATAAACAAACAAATAAACAAATTAACAAATAAATAAATAAATAAATAAATAAATAAATAAATAAATAAATAAATAAATAAATAAAAAACTACCAAATAAATGAACGAACAAAAACAAAAAAGCAAAATAATTTTTTTGAAACTCACTGATCCAGGAGTTACAGCATATGAACAGACAGAATACCTGCTCTCTCCTGTAGCTGAACATCCCTCTGCCTCTTGCTGCTGGTATACAACTCAAATAATGTGTCTGAACTACTCAATACGGCGCAGTGCAGCTCCCACCTGACACCCAGACATTCCAGTACCGCATCTATGAACATGCAAGAACAAGACAGGAGTTATTTATCATTTAGCAGAAATATGAATAGAATACTGGCAATGAGCAATACAAAAAACTGATGAAACTTGAGTTTAATATATATAAAAAGTGAATGCAATTAATCATAGCAAAAGTGCTACAGTATGTAAACTAGCATTTGGTTATTTCATTCGTTAAGAAGGAATCCTGGCTATTATCATCTGTTTATGAAACTTAATTTAATTTGAATTGCACCCAAGTTACTCCATTATGCTTATCTTGTTTACTGTTGGTTACTTGGTTACCAATACTACTGATAACCACTCTAACAACTTGATGGAGATACACCTAATTCGCATTTGGGTTTTTTGTTCATTAGTACAGAATCCTGGCTATTATCATCTGTATATGAAACTTCATTTAATTTGCAAAACAGTTTACACTCACTTGAGGTGGTTTTGGACTTAGAAAAAACAGTTAATGTGATTAATGAGAGATGGAACCCTGTTTGCCAAACAAACTCTGATGCAGCTAACATTACACCCACATTACTCCGTTATGCTTGCCTTGTTTACTGTTGGTTACTTGGTTTACCAATACTACTGATAGCCACGCTAATGCCGAGTTCAGACTGCAGGATTTTCAAAGTAGTCGTGTCACAGATGTTTTCACACTGCATGACTATCTGGGCTAGCGTTTTGTCGCTGCTTTGTTTACACTGCAAAATGGATCTGCAAATAGGAAGAATTGCCGACAACTTTGTCCAAACTACGTCTCACACCCAAAAACAAGTAGTATATCTTTTGTTATTAACTACATAACGTGAAAGAAGCCTTTAATGGGGTAGAAAATATACATTTTGCTCACCTGGCTTTGAAGGCAAATAGCAATTTCTCCTAAACTTTTTTATTTTTATTGGCCAGTTTGGGTTGTGATATTGCTCACATGACACATCAAACAGACATGGGGGCTCATGCCAAATTTATTCTAATTTTCCCTCCATTTCTTGGGTCCAAATAAACTGAAAATTAGCGCTTTTAACTTCTACCTCAACCTCCTGCTGGCCTGCAGGTACCCACACTAGTGAATGCTGCTCTCTCATTGGCTGTAGGCGATCGCTGATGTTATTTTCAGTCAAAACACATTTAACACGGCATGATTTTGCTGTGATAGCACAGCTTCAGATATTTAGCACTGCAAATATCTCCCTGGCATCGGTGACTCATCGGCAATTCTCTTAGATGATGTCTTTGATAGTTCATATTGTGTAATTATTACTCAAATGAACGAGCACCAATTTGCCTGTGATTTCAGGTATTTGTCTGCGATTTCTCAAAACTCGTCGGCGAGTCAAAATCGGGGCTAAATCATGCAGTCTGAACTCAGCATAACAACTTGATGGAAATGCACCTAATACAAATTTGGGTTTTTCATTCATTGGGACGGAATCCTGGCGATCATCTGTAATAAATGCAGCCTTGGTGAGCAGGATAAGCTCATTTTAAAACATTTAAAAATCATACTGACCCCAAACCTTTGACCAGTATTGTAAGATTAAGATATATCAAAAAAAAAAAAAAAAAAATCAAATATTATTGTAGTCTTGACATTTGGCAAAAGTTCAATAGCTTTTGCTCTGGCGTCCACATTCCAATGATGAGAGTATCTTCACAAAAAAAATGTTTTTACGGTCGCTCGAGTTGGTTTTGGACTTCGAATAAAGAGTTAATGTGATTAATGAGAAATGGAACCATGTTTGGAACCATGTGATTAATAGGAGATGGAAACACATTTGCTAAACAAACGCTGATGTAGCAAACATTACACCCAGTTTACTCCATTATGCTTGCCTTGTTGGTTACTTGGTTACCAATACTACATTCAGCCACTCTAAGAGCTTGATGGAAATCCACCTAATTTACATTTGGGTATTTCATTCGTTAGAGTGGAAGCCTGGCTATTATCATCTATACATGAAACTTCATTGAATTTGCAAAAAGGTTTTCGGGTTCACTGGAGGTGGTTTCTGACTTTTTCAAAAAAGGGTTATGGAACCACATTTTTGGAACAAAGTCATAGCAAACATTACACCTACATTACTCCACTACGCTTGCCTTGTTTTCTGTTGGTTACTTGGTTACCAATACTACAGTCAGCCACTCTAACATTGAAGGAAATCCACCTAATTTGCATTTGGGTATTTCACTTGCTTCGCGTTAGGATGGAAACACAGCTACTACCATCTGTGTATGAAACTTTTCAACAGGAAATGAAAATTATAGCTTTAGCACATGTAAACAATGCACAACACTGATTTCTGCTCATATCAAAAAGGATGCTGGAGATCAGAACTGCAAGCTCATGTGAAGACATTTTTCAGTAAGTTCAACAATCAGTTTATCCTATGTTAGCAAACAACACCGATTAGACTGTGTACTTCATACCTGGATTAGAATTATGGGTCACTTTGCGAGACAAAACGTTAAACTGTTCCTCTGGAGTGTGAAGATTTGAAGACCACATGGCATCTTTGCTGTAAATAAAGGTAAAGAAAGACATTATAGGTGCACACACACACACACACACGCGCACACACACATTTTATCACTATAATCCTCTTTAATCCTATAGTGCTTCAGGGCCAAGTGTTCTGCGGCCCCTCCTGATAGTCTTTGTGTTCAAAGGCCCACCAAATTGAAAGTTGTCATTCTCTAATGTGCTATCCAACCTGCTTCATAATGATAGCATGTGGCCCTGGCAGATATCCCACAGATCTATCCCTGGAGTGAGATAAACTGTCCCCCCCCACCTCTCTCATCGCCTGCCTGTCTCTCTCTCCCGCTAAACAGTTGTCATGGAAGTCCACTCGCCCCTTGGCAACATACCAGAGTCTGGTGCGTCGGCTGGCTGAGAGCGGGTGAACAAGACGTGGCAAAGGGGACTGTGGGCAGCTAGTGGCATCCTCGTGCCAGTGGAGTGCCATGGGGTCAGCTGCAACATAAACACACAGTGAGAGAAAATCTGAGAGCGTGTGTGTTCAAGAATAGGATGAAGTGATCCAGAGATCTGAGCTTTGAGCAAACATATGTCTGTGACAGATGGCTGTGCGCATTAATGCAAACGAAGGAGAATGATGAAAAATGAATGCAAATTAAAAACATTCTACTTCAGATAAATAATGCTTTAACGCTTTTTATTATGTTTGATTTCATTGCTCCAACAAGCAGTGATTTCTTGTGCAGTTCTTGTCTGCCTGTTAAATCATTTACTTAAATTTGAGATTATAGCATGAATTCATACACTGTAAAAAATCCAACTTACAAATTGTTAACTCAGTTTAAAATTGTAAGTTAGGTGGACATATTTTTCAGCTCAGAGTTGAATTTATTAATAAAAAATGATTCAACTGCATGTTTGGAACAGTCTGTTCAATGAAAGTAAACAATTAAGTTGAGAAGACTTTAAATTTTGATTTCTCCCTATCTTCAAAAGATAAAAATTTGAGTTAACTTACAAATTTAAAGCAACCGGTTGCAAAGAAATTGAGTTTATTAAGCTTCAGAGTTTAAAGTTGTGCCAAAATAATTTTGTAAAGTATAACTGACTTAAACCAGCCTTTATGGTCAACTTAAAAAATTAATTTGGCACAACTTCAAACACTGAAGCTTAATGAACTCAAAATTTCTTTGCAGCCGGTTGCTTTAAAATTTTAAGTTAACTCAACTTTTTATTTTTTACAGTGTAGTTATGAATCCTACAGATTCATACAGAATACAGAATTTACAGAATACAGATTTTTTTTTTTCTGACATAAAACAAAACTTTATTAATGCAGATATGCAAATAAAGAAAAAGGTGTCATTTGTAAACAGCTGACAGATCAGCTATACTAATCGGCCTCGACAGCATCACAGAGAAAAACATGGAAACAAACACATACAAAGCACGGACATGGCCACACCCAGTCATTGGGTTTCACAGCTTGGCAGGTCTGCCTTGCCTTCGGAAAGCATGTGCTCTCATGATTAATTAAGAAGCAGGGTCTTTTCATCGGATATGAATAATAATGAGAAACCAACGTGTCATCGTTCCACTAGCAGATTCTCGCTGTCAACGATTTTGATGTCGCCCCAAAAATTATTTTAAACCCAGAAGATGAAATTAGCTGATAAAAGCTCAACTTTATCCAGTTTTCAACATAATTAAAGCTGACAGGTGCTAACATTATCTTAACTGATGCAACACACACAACTGATCTTAACACACACAAATCTGTTAAAATCTTTAAAAAAAAGTACTCCAGGGTGTAAGTAACTGTTACCTTTAAGTAACCTTTAAGTAACTGTTTGTGAAAAATTCACAATATTACATTGATTTGGATGATTTTGTAGGGGAGTGCATCTGCATAAAATATATCCAAACATGTTTGTAAAAGATGCCATTAAAAAATTTAAGTACAGATAAAAATGAAATAAAGAGTGCTTTATGGTTTTGGGTGGAATCTTACTGTCACGATCACCAGCGATCTCTCCTCTGTCAGAGATAGCTGGTTGACACTTCTGGGAACTACAGATCAGCCAGAACTACACGAACTACAACTCCTGTCATGCAACACACACACACACACTCCTACTCCATATCATGACTGATTGCATACACACCACCGGAGGACCGTCATGACTGATTACTCTCTACAAAAGCAGCACACACACTCACAGTCCCTGCAGCAATATTGTCATCTGTTTGTGACTTGCAACGGTTTTCTTTGTTCCAGTTTCTTCCGTGTTTTTTGACCTCAGCCATGTATTTTGATTGTCCTTGCCTGCCGCCTGCCTTGTGATCTCATGCCTGCTTTGACTACGATTTCTGATTTGTCACCGTGAGATTGCTATATTTTCTTTATTAAAAAATCTGCAATTGGAAACCTTAAACCAAATTTAGAAAATGTACTTTTTTAGTCCATATCAACATTTTAAGCAAGCTTTACTACTCAGTCGTCATTCGTTTTGTTGTTTGTTTGTTTGTTGTCCAGCAATTCTGTTAACTGATAACTACCCTTAGACTAACCAGTTTATTAACAATAATAAAATAATCAGATTACTGATAATGATGAAAGAGAGTCATGCAGGTTTGGACCAACATGAAAGTGAGTCACAATCAAAAAATTATGTTTGATGGTTGTTCAAACTACTTATTTAAAATAAGCAGAATCAACACAGTTCTTGAGGGTTTTATGGACAAGTTGCCTATTTTATGTTTCACTTCAGTTTGTCAAATGAATTAAGTTAACTTTATCAATTTGTGTTGGGACTACATGAAGGAATTGTTTGGAAACCAGCAATTTTACAGTAAATAATGACAGAATAGATTTTTATTGGTGGAGTATCCCTTTTAAAAATGCTTATAAAACATTGGAATTCAACAACTCAACACCAAGTTTATGGGAGGGTTATTTTAGCAAACGAAACAAAACTGGTCAAAAAACATTTTAAAAATCACAATTAATGAAAAACTAAAATTAAAATTAAACTAGCAAGAGTCACTGAAAAACTTATTCAAAAATTTACTCAAATGAATCAGTTCAAAGTACTCATTAGGAACACAGTGTTGAAGGTAATGAGTTAATTAAATACCTCATTGTTTCAACTTAAATTGAGCAAGTTCACAGTACTCATTAGTTTTTGAACTTAAATGGTTTGTTGCAATCGATTTTTTCAAATGGTTTGAGTTACCTTGACTTATTAGGTTTTACAGTGTATAAGTTTTCTTTGGCTGTTTATTTCTGTTTTCTTTAATATTGTTTTAATTTCTATACAGTGCTTTGATTATAGTGGCATTGAAAGTACTTTATAAATAAATTGAGTTGAGTAAAACTGAATCTAAACATAAAACAACTAAATAGAAACGTGTTCACATTCACAAAAATAAAAACTAAACTATTCCTAACAAAACCATTTATAAAATCAATTAAAAACTAACCTGAAATTTAGAGCACATTGAAAAATAGTTTTGAAATAAAAACTCAATTTCAAAAGCAAAACTATCATTTGTGTAAAGTAAAAAAAATGCTGGCTTCCACACAAATTATTTGTGTTGGGACAACATGAAGGAATTAAGTTAACGTAATCATTTTCACAAATTTAAGTGGATTGAACATAAAACCTTTAAGTTGTCCCAAAAGAAAAAAAAAACAAGAATTGTTTCAGCTTACTTTAAATAAGTAGTTTGAAAAAAAATGGCAAACATATTTTTTATGGGTACATTGTACACTGTAAAAAGTGATTAGTTACTTAAAGCGAGTAAACCAGCTGCCTTCAAAGTTGACTTTATAAAAATGATATAAGTAGACTCATGGAACAGTTAAGTTGACTTAATTTTTATAATTATATAAATTGTACTCACTTTTTAAAATAAAAAGTAAACTAATCACCTTTTCCAATGCACCTGTATTATATTTGTTTTGTTTTTTTTCTCAGCTTTTCTGTATCTAGCAAAATGACAAAGTAACTAAAATAAATTTGCTCTTCCAGACTCGCGTCTTCAAAATTCAATACAGGCTATTATTTGTAGATTTTATAAACATAATGAATTACAACAATTATTTGAAAGCAGACGTGCTAAAATAGTCTGACACTGTAAAAAGGGAGTAGTTGACTTTAAAAAGTGAGTACAATTAGCATAATTATAAAAATTAAGTCCAAGTAACTTTTAAGGCAATTGGTTTATTTACTTTAAGTAACTAATAAATTTTTACAGCGCAATAAATTCTAGGTTCCACGCAATTCCTTGTCCCAACACAAAGCAATTAATTAACTTATTTGTTTTTACAACTTTAAGTGGACTGAACATAAAACATTAAAGCTGTCCCCCCCCAAAAAAACACAAGGGATGTGTTTATTCATTAATTCATTTTCTTTTCGGCTTAGTCCCTTTATTAATCTGGGGTCGCCACAGCAGAATGAACCGCCAACTTATCCAGCATTTGTTTTACGCAGCGGATGCCCTTCCAGCTGCAACCCATCTCTGGGAAACATCCATACACACTCACTTACAAACACACACTATGGACAATTTAGCTCACCCAATTCACCTATACCGCATGTCTTTGGACTGTGGGGGAAACCGGAGCACCCGGAGGAAACCCACGCAACCACGGGGAGAACATGCAAACTCCACACAGAAATGCCAACTGGCCCAGCCGAGGCTCGAACCAGCAACCTTCTTGCTGTGAGGCGAACGTGCTACCCACTAGGCCACCACGGCACCAAGGGATGTGTTATTTCAGCTTATGCCAAATAAGCAGATTAAACAAACAGCAAACATATTTTTGAGTGAATATTTGAACGTCCCATAGCCTCTAATGTAATGTCTCTAATGTGAAAATAGTCAGACCATACAACCATAATATCACTAGAGTAAAATTATAACTCCATTACTCCAGTCAAGACACAAGCAGATGCATCTCATCATGTGCAACTCTATTCCGCCGCAATATTACGAATTAAACCAACTCACACAAACATGGCACATGATTCAAATGTCATACCATCTTATTATTATTAATATTTTTCGTTTGTTTTTGTTGTGTAAATGGCATTCATGTGCATAACTGTCAACGCCTCTTAAACACCTCTTGTGCCAAAACCCTACAGGTGCCTTTCTGTAAAACGATGCCAGGTTTGTGACACCAGGTCGGCGGGTTGGCATCGAGCATTACTCGTATCCCTCTGGTCATCCCAGGATTCTGGCAAAAGTCAATGCTGTAGATGTGCTGTGGTATTATGGGTACCCGGTGCTTTAATCTGTGTTGGTTACTCCTTGATGTAACAAAGCTTTTCCCAAATCTACACACCCGTTCAGAAGCATGAGTCATGTTTCACGCTAACTAGATCAATTGGATTAGAAGAATGTCAGATGATTCCAAAGTCTCAGACTGAGGAACTGACTGAACTGCAAACAGGGTAAGATTTCAGATGAATTTCATTATTATATGGGCATTTAAAAACAGTTTCAACTATAAATCTAAAATGTAATGCATTTTGGATGGTTATTTACACAGTGATGGAGTTATGCCCTAAAATGCAAGCTTAAAAAATGTTTTTGAAAATTATACTATTATGTTTTTTGTGTGAATTACAAAAATGTGATTTTATGAGCGACAATTGAATTCATAATTAATTTAAATAGATAAACAGATAAATAATATGTTAATAAGCATGCATTCTTGTTGCATTTGGACACTTTTGATACACGAGTTTCGATATTACTACATACAGTTGAAGTCAGAATTATAAGCCCGCTTGATATATTAGCCCCTTTTTTGTTTATTTAAATGTTTTTATTAATTTCTGTTTAGCGGAGAGATTTTTTTTGACACATTTCTAAACCTAATAGTTTTAATAACTCATCTCTAATCACTGATTTATGTTATCTTTGCCATGATGACAGTAAATAATATATGACTAGATATTTTTTAAGACACTTCTATACAGCTTAAAGTGACATTTAAAGGCTTAACTAGGTTAATTAGGTTAACTAGGCAGGTTAGGGTAATTAGGCAAGTCATTGTATAATGATGGTTTGTTCTGTAGATATTAAAAGAAAACTAGCTTAAAGGGGCTAATAATTTTGACCTTAAAATGGTTCTTAAAAAAATTTAAACTGCTTTTATTCTAGCTGAAATAAAACAAATAAGACTTTCTCCAGAAAAAATAATATTATCAGACATACTGTGAAAATTTCCTTGCTTTGTTAATTATCAATTGAAAAAAAATTTAAAAAGAAAAACATATCAAAGGGGGGCTAATAATTCTGACTTCAACTGTATATAACACTGTATCAAAATTATTTAAAAAAATAAATGAGAGATTAGTGACAGCAATTTTATGGTTATGGATTTTTTTCATGGCCAACTGCACTATGTCTGGACCTGATTCGGAGCACTCACACTTTCAAACAAACCGGGAAATGGGGGTCAAACATGTCTGGGCATGGTTCGTATAGCTTAGTGTGAGTACACCCTAAAAGAACATCGGTTTCAGTAACATTCATACATTTTAAACTTTAGTGTCCAAAAATGTCTTTTTGGGGTCAATATATAAGATCTTTATAGGACGTTTAGCATATTTGAATGTATTGGAGTTAATAAATAAGACATTATTTTTCTTATATATTTATTATAAAAACATCATTGTTTTGATGTTCTTGTTGTTGGGATGATTAACATACAATGGCATTTAAATTAATCCTAAATTATGGTCATTTGTTTTATTTAACAAGACTTTTTTATGTGATATGTTTGCTAGTTATTCATCTGCGGCTGAACAGTGATCATTTATTGCATCTGTGTAAAGGAAAACTTTCCTATGAGTTTCAATATTACTGTACTGTCTGCATTATTAAACTGATTGCACATCTCACCTGATTTAATTTTTCTTTCTGGTGATTTATTGGCAAACTCCTCTGCCCTCTGAATCTGTGCTTGCCCCAACAGGTCACTGCCTAAAGCACCTGCCAGCTGCCAGCGGTTGGTGTGTCCAGCTTGTGTGCGCTGACACAGTGAGCGAGCTGACACCTGTTAGAGTCAGAGAACAGCATAACCATGTGCAGAATACTTAAAAGAGGAGCTCAAGACTTGGTACAGAGTTGTGAAATATTCAGACTTACATTTCGTGTGGTGTTTTGATGGGATGTTATCATCACTGACCTGAAAAACAAAAGTATACAAAACAAGTAGCCCAATGAAGATTAACTGCAATTGTTCAAATGAGATGGTATTAAGGTGAAAAGTAAAAACATGTACAACTTGATTAATCAATTAAGGACTATGCACTGGTGTCTAATAAACAACAATAATAAAAAATAACTTTACAGTTATATAGGGGCGACACAGTGGCTCAGTGGTTAGAACTGTTGCCTCATAGCAAAAAGGTTGCGGGTTCGAGTCCCTGGGTCAGTTGGCATTTCTGTATGAAGTCTCCATGCTTTTCCTGTGTTCTCATGGGTTTTCTCCAGGTGCTCCGGTTTCCCCCACAGAGACATAAAGACATGCGGTATAGGGGAACTGAATAAACTAAATTGGCCATAGTGTACTGTGGGCGCCACTGTGGCCTAGTGGGTAGCACGTTCGCCTCACAGCAAGAAGGTCGCTGGTTCGATCCCCGGCTGGGCCAGTTGGCATTTCTGTGTGGAGTTTGCATGTTCTCCCCGTGGTCGCGTGGGTTTCCTCCGGGTGCTCCGGTTTCCCCCACATGCCAAAGACATGCGGTACAGGTGAATTAGGTAAGCTAAATTGTCCGTAGTGTGTGTGTGAATGAGAAGGTATGGATGTGTTTCCCAGAGATGGGTTGTGGCTGGAAGGGCATCCGCTGCGTGAAACAAATGCTGGATAAGTTGGTGGTTCATTCCGCTGAGGCGACCCCGGATTAATAAAGGGACTAAGCCGAAAAGAAAATGAATGAATGAATGAATGGCCATAGTGTACTGTATGAGTGTGTGTGTGTGAATGTGAGAGTGTACTGTATGAGTGTTTCCCAGTACTGGGTTGCAGCTGGAAGGACATCCGCTGTGTAAAACATATGCTGGATAAGTTGAACGATTCATTCCACTGTGACGACCCCTGAGGATGAAAGGGACTGAGCTGAATGAACATGAATAAATTATATATATTGTTATGCAATAAACAAAACAGTTGATGTCGGAATTGTAATTGTTAAACTTAAATTCTTTTATATTTCTCCCCAATTTCTGTTTAATGGAGACATGTTTGTTTTCTACACAACTGTAAACATAATAGCTTTAATAATTAATTTCTAATAACTGATTAACGCGTCCAGTGACGTCATCAACTTCCCCTTCAATTTTAAAGGGCACATACATGACCCCTTTTTTTATATTTAATATAAGTCTTTTGTGTCAGCAGAATTTGTCTGTAAAGTTTCAGCTCAAAATACCCATCAGATTATTAATTATAGCTGCCTAAAGTCGTTCCATTATAGCTCTTAACAAATTTTTGCTGTTTTTTGGACTGGCCCTTTAAGAATAGTCCTCCCCGCCCACCGTTCCCGTCAGCGTGCCTCAATCTCCGCCCTCGGGCTGCGTCAGACAGACCTACGCTACAGGAACAGATGTGAAAGAAGCAGATCTTACTACGCTTGAGAAATACAACAGTAAGAACTTTACCAAAGACTGTTTAATGTGTTTGTTAAGGAGTTGCAACGATGAGTCACAGTTACAGAGTTCGTTCACGCACGTACGCGCACACACACACACACACACACACACACACACACACACACACACACAC
>CAIGQQ010000153.1:3364369-3413034 GCA_903798035.1 Danio albolineatus
ATATATATATATATATATATATATATATATATATATATATATATATAGTAAATGATTAAAATAAGTAAACAAACATATTACATTAAAATAAATTATAAATATTTATTAAAATAATATAAATTAAAAAAATGTAACGACAAAGTAGAAACAGAACAATCAAACTCAACAGAAACAACGTTTACAAAAATGTTGGTATGGTATAGATCTTTTTTACATATTAAGATGGGATCTCTTGTACATGGATGACATAGGGACACATCGATAAAACGTTTAAGATATGAAAGATTAAACCGCCCTGCACTGTAGTACCATAGTTAATTAACACTTTAAACTGTTAGTACACTATAATAACTAAATTTGATATCCATTAACCCACCTTGTGTGCGGTCTGAATGTCATATTTCTGGCGGATGAAGGACTCCACTGGATGTGCATTCTCGATTTTTAATGGCGCTGAATGTTAACTGAAACTTCACGTTATATTTCAAAACAATACAGAAATTTAAAGTCTAAATATAAAGAGAATGATCTCACTCCATCCTACATCTTTAACAAACACTAACAGCCAATAAATAAATCCAGACGTGGCCAAACAAGTAAATGAAGAGTGAAGCCGTAGTGTTTATGTACCTTGTCTGGTTGTTTACAGGTCTTGTTGCCGGGAGACACGTGGGGTCACTTGACCAGCTAAAGTCAGGTGCACTCAGTGAGATATTTTACCACATTCCTGACCAAAATATAAAAATAAATACTGCTTAAATTAAAATCTGCTTAAATTAAAATCAATATTATTTTTTATTGCCCAAAATGTTGCCATTTACTAGTAGTTTCCCTTGTTACTAGGCAGTTTCGTATTAACCAGATATTCTTCTTGAATATATTCTAGTTGAACGACGTGCAAATAAACAAATTTTAAACAATGTGTCGTTAAATTCCTTAACATGAAACTGACAATTGCCTACATTTCCCAGAGTTCATAAGGATAACGCCCGCCCGCCGTGTTCAAGTTCAACGCTCTTTTAAAGACTGACCAATAAAACGCGTCGAAATCGTTTTACGTGCACTCAGCGCGGTCTGTGATTGGTCAACAGTGTTATGCCTGTACCGCGACGCGATTGTCATGATGCGAAAACGCGAGGGAGGGGGATCACGAATGGAGGCCGTTGGTGTTTCAGAGTCGAAACAATCGAAGGAGAAACAAATGAGAAAAACTTAAATAAAAAACCTGCTATTTTGTCTGTTTCGTTATATTAAATCTTATACTTCAGATACACGTTAAACTGTGTAAGTGGGGTCTGCGAAACAGTCCTTGTCAGTATTTAGTGTTTGTTTATAGTGTTAGTGGAGCTCAGAGGCCCGGAATCACTCTCTTCACCAACCAGGCGAGTATTTAACCTCTTTTGGTCCTGCTGTGGGATTGCTTCTTTCGTGTGTTCAATATACATACTGCAACATGATATTAAATAAGATTTGATCCTGGATGTGATATGTGTTTACCATTGCCTTATTAGCCTACTAGCGTCTTCATGCTAATCCTCTTGCTAGTCTGTTAGCTGTTAGCATGGATGTGTTGTTGTTGTCAGCCGGACTGATTTTCATCACGTCTTTGGTTTAAATGTTAATGAATAAATTGTACCAATGTGCTGTTTGCTTGGCGGATGAAGGAAAATTGTCAAATTGATGTGTACACCAAACAATGCATGTAAATAAGTAGCATTAGCGTGTTATCCTGTTAGCTTTTAACATTCTCAGTTTACTGCTTATTTTTGAGAGAAAAGTCGCTGTGTTTGCAATATTACTGAATGGAATTGTAGCATATTTGTTCTTGATATTTTGTTATATTGCGTTGTTTACTGTTTAGAATGGAAGCTAATAACGATCTTAACTTGTGATGGTAATATCCTCATGAATGATGGCCATGTTAGTATGTCATTGAATTTACTTAACACTCCAAGGAATACAACTACAATCTATGCTAGTTTTGATACTTGTAACTAGTTGGAGTCAGTCTATTTAGGCTTGGATTGCCTTGATTTGCTTTTGTGGATATCAAAGATAGAACTTCAGAGTACTAGTGGATTTAAACATATTTCAATTTATTCATTTAACAGATAACTTTTTATAAAACTGCAATGAAAAACAACATCATAAAAAGGCAACAAATAATGTAAAAGCCTTGTAGTACAATGTTGCAGACATTGTTTTGAAAAGTACATGCTTCAGTGTTGTTAAGGATTTGGCAAACTCATTTAACCAGCAAGAACTAAATTGGGGTAAAGTTGGTTTTGTATTCGCACATTGAGAGTTTCTTCTTAATAATATAATTTCATTAAAGTATTGCAAAGTCTAAATAGGTTGTTTTCAATCACGTGGTTTTGGTGACGCGTGAAATTCAGATGGAGGGCAGGAAGTAAAAAAACTGAATGGGAGTTATAGAGGAAAGTCTGCATTTTTGCGATTTATGTCATATTTCAAAGGAGATATTAATAGAAAATAACCACATGTGTTGTGCATGATGTTTGTATCATGAAAAGGGCAGAGTTTTCTACTGAACTAAAATATATTTGCATCAGACATCACAAAATAACAAATGAAAGCATAGAAAAGCGTGGACGCATTATCAGCATTATTGTTTATTCATTTTGGTAAGGGGAAAAATGTTACACTGTTTTAACCGTCTAGTTTTGTCGCTAGGGTTGCATTTCTGTTTTGTTTTGTCGATGAACTTGCAATCAACATTCACCGCTGATGTACATCCCGATGTTAACTTTACGGTTGTTTATCCTGCTGAAACACCAGTAAAGACTTGATGTTTGCATTAAATTGCTATTATCTGTTCTGTAAGCTTACATTTCTTGCTTCAACCTAAATTACATTTTTAAAATATGCTTGTATGTAATCTAAGTTATATTTAATAAATAAAACAAAACTTGTTCTAAGTGACTACATTATTTGCAATGAAAAATATAATGGAAGTATTTTGACGAGCATGTTTGCAGAAAGCATAGATGGATGAAATGCAAGTTAAGAAAGTAAAATACAGCAATAAAATATAAAGCAATTTTTAACATTTCTATTTATTACAATAAAAAGCTGCTTATATCTTGCACATTTTCAGTCGTGTAGTTGGCAAGCAAAACTTGCCATAATGTGCAATATTTAATGCATTCAAGGATCGCTGGTCTTACTCTCTCACACGCTGACCTACTGTATGCTTAGTGTTTGGCGGATGGGATGCAGGAATTACACTTATTACTAAGCCATACTTGCATGCTATTTCAGACAGATTATTCAATCACAGGCTGTCATTGTTCAAAAATGAACCAATGTGAATAAAAAGCCAACTTCACCTCAGTCAAGCAGGCTAGGCGGAATAGTGCCATTTACTGATGTTTTAATGTTAAACCAAATAAAATCCATGTTATCGATGCTGTAAACAATACCTTATGAAACTGAAAATTGTGGCATCAATCTTTCGCCCGAAGATTTTAGTGGCTGAGAAACACTTCTGTTTATACCATTACACATTTATAACATTACATTACCTGTCTAAAAGAAATACTTCAGCCATGGTGTCATCTTTCCTCCAGTGTGCAAAAGTAGCTCCAATATTGATTCAGGATTTTTAAAGGTTTTGATTCAGCATTTGTTTTTACTGCAGTCGCTCTTGTTTGTGCACGTGCATGCGCAAAGGTCTGATCTGCCTGCATGAACAGGGGTGCGCAACTGTACAAATCTAAATTTGTTGACAGACAGTTTGGGCCACTTTTCAGAAATATGGGGATTATCTGCAAGACAAATTTTAATTGGACGAACTTTTTTAGTCTTATGCCTTAGCCAGAATATAAAAATGCATATAAATACATTTAGATAATTTACTTTAATCATTACTATTGGAATGTGAAGAGACTTTCAACCAGCACAACAAAAAAATGTTTCTGAAGACATTCACCTACTGTACCTTTGACTAGTACTGATCATTAATAATATTGCTAGTGTGCGAAAAAGTGAATGATGAGTGAAAAAAATTATGTCTAATAACAAACATAATATATGGAGCCATCACTGTGCATAGAGCAAATCATGTTAACGTTTTAAGGCAAACATGATGCACAGGTATTTACATAATTCAATGTTTGCTGTTTAGTTTAATATTTTTTAAATAGTTTAGTTTTTAAATAAAATCTACCCCGCTTAGACGATAATATAAAATATAAACATGTGAAATGAAAACACTCTCTTATTAAAGGATTAGTTCGCCCAAAAATTTACTATGGTCAATTTTAAGTATTGCCATTGGAGTCAGCAATGTAACGTGCAGATTTTGCCCGCAGAAAACTCGCACATTGAGCTGACGCAAAAAACATAGACTAACAACAGAGATCAGCAATGTAACGTGCAGATTTTGCCCGCAGAAAACTCGCACATCGTTCTGACGCAGAAGACATAGACTAACGACAGTGATTTTTACACACACACACACGTTACAGTAGTGTTGTTTTTTCTCTGAAATAGCTTTGAATGTTTTTTGGACATCTCAGGACCATTGTTGTATTGATCTTATTCTGCAGTGTGGAAGTGTGCTCGTTTTTACGATTGTTTTAGAACTTCCGATTCAGTTGCCTATGGGAGAAATGACTAGGAATAATAAACGGCAGAAAACCATCAAACTACTTGCTCTACAAACAAGTATGTATGTCGTTGCAAAAAAAAATAATGTAATAAGAAAATATCAGTTTACAACTTCAAGTTACGTAACGAGCTGTTTTTATGTCTAAAAATCTATGGAAGTGAGGACCAGAAGTCTCAAGCCAACAAGATTCTAATGGTTGCGCCTGTTTGTACATTTACAACATGTGTACAACAATTGTACATGTACAATTACATCAATATGGAGCATAAGTATTCTTCATTTGTGTTGATCTCAATTATTCTGTTTAATAACAGAACTTTAATTTTGGGTCAAACTAGTACTTTAATTAAATAATTAAAATTTAAAATAAACACACTGCTTTTTTGTGACCTAAGTAGTGCAAGTAGTTAATAATGTCATTATTTAATAATGAGCTATGAATTGGCTCAAGATTTTTAATGTTCACACATGCAAATAGCATGGAGAGTAATGTTGATTTTATTCATTATGAACGGCTGAGAATCGAGGAATTAATAGTCATCATTTGATTATAGAAGAATTAATGAATTATTCATGTAACACTTCATTATCGTTCACAGGGAATATGAGACAGATGCCACAATGACGTCTAGATTTGGAAAAACATACAGCCGAAAAGGAGGAGATGGGACCTCCAAGTTTGATGAGGTCTTGTCCAATAAAAGAGCCATGCTCAGCACCAAATGGGGCGAGACGACTTACAAAGCCAAGGTGGGAGCAAAGAGACCTGGTCTGAAAACAGAGGTGACGGATCAGACCAAGAGATCCAAGGTATCAGAAGGCGATGGCTCAGAGGATCCGTTCGGATTTGATAGTGATGATGAATCCAAGCCAGTCACGTCTCGTAACATAGCCCAGTCTAAAGCAAAGGTGGCGTCGTCGACAGGAGGCTCCCTGGCCAGCTTAACACTGGAGCCCAACAGCAGGGTGAACCAGCCTGCCAGCGTGGAAGCTGTGGCCCCCAGTAGAGCCCCCTTCTCTCTCAGCAGTGAAAGAAGGGCTCACAAAGTGCCAGAGGATCCTGGGAAATTTTTTACCACCTCTACTACAGGTATGTTTCTTTCCTGGAGGATATACAGTCGAAGTCCAAATTATTAGACCCCTGTATATTTTGTTTTAACGGAAATGAGTTTTTTTTTTCAACATATTTATAAACATAATAGTTTTAATAACTCATTTCTAATAACTGATTTATTTTATCTTCACCATGATGACAATATATAATATCTGACTAGATATTTTTCAAGATACTAGTATTCAGCTTAAAGTGATGTTTAAAGGCTTGACTATGTTAATTAACTAAGCAAGCTATCCATGTGCAAGTCATTGTAATGATGTTTTTTTTTTCTCTAGTCAAGTCAAGTCCAGCTTTATTGTCATTCTGCTACATGTGTGAACATAGAGAGGAACGAAATGTCGTGTCTCGCAGGACAACGGTGCTACATAAATGAATCATAAATTCAAACACAACACTGAACATAAGAGCTATTTTAAAAACCTATGCATAACTAAAATATACTATAAAATACTTAGCTATACACATAAAACAGGCTATAAAAGTACTTTTATATGAGCCTGAGCAATGTTGTGCAGGATATTGTGCAATAGAGGTATTAAAGGTGAATATTGTGCAAAAGAGTTATTTAAGGTTGAAACAAGCAGTGCAACATGATTGTGGTACATATCGTTTTCCTTATTGAGTCCTTGTAAGATGGAGTTTAGATAAAGTGGCAGGTGCACAAGAGAGAAGGTGGTTTGTCTAGCCCACTCATCTGTATGAAGCACAATTTGAAATGCACAATGTTTCTAAGGCCCCGTTTACACTGTCAGGTCTTGATTCCTAATTCCAATTTGTTGCCTATATCTGATTTGTTTGCCTAGTCCGTTTAAATGTTCTTTTAATTGTGACCCATATCTGATATATGTGTTTACACTTGCCATACAATTTACGACATCACGCATCACTAGCCACGATGAAAGAAATTGTCTTGCTTTTAGCTCTGCAAAATATGCGAAGTGTGGCCAACTTTAAAAATACTTTGAGGTAGATGAGGAGGAAAAGAGCAGTCATTGCAGCTTGCCCTTATGGTTTATATATGGCAGGGATCACCAATCAGTCCTGGAGGTCCTTTGTCCTGCAAGGTTTAGCTCCAACTTGTCTCAAAACACTTGCCTGGATGTTTCAAGTATACCTAGTGAGAGCTTGATTAGCTTGTTCAGGTGTGTTTGATTAGGGTTGGAGCTAAAATGTGCAGTACACCGGACCTCCAAGAACAAGTTTAGTGATCCCTGATATATGGTGTCCTCCACCGACTCATCTCCCCACAGGGCAAGAAGGCAGTTATCTTCTGCCGTCGACGACAGACCACTTTCCTCCTCCATGTTTCCTCTGTTGTTTACTGCGTCGGCGTCTCCACACACGCTCTTCCTTCTACGTCATTAAACTGTGGAGAAGTACCACTATGTCGCAAATTTAATGACGGACAAAACGGAATGCCTTAACAATTCCGATCTGCCTGTTTACATGATAGTCGCATTGTCACATATCCGATTTATATCTGATTTATTTCCACATATGAAGGAGGCCTGAAACCGATCTCTGAATATCCGAATGCATGCGTTATTTTGTGTTCACACGGTCATAGAACAGATCTGATCTGTGTCACATATGAGCAAAAAATCGGAATTGTGTCACATTTAACTGGGAGCGCAAATGGGGCCCAAAAGACATGGAGTGATTTAACAAAGTATCTAGTAGAAAAGTTCTGGAAGCAATTGAAAAAAAAAATATTAAGGGGCTAATATTGACCTTAAAATAGTAAAAAATAAAAATAAAAACTGCTTTTATTCTAGCCAAAATAAAACAAATAAGACTTTCTTCAGAAGAAAAAAAAATATATAGTAAGAAATACTGCCCTGTTAAACATCATTTGAGAAATATTTGAAAAAGAAATAAATAATTGACATCAGCTGTACTTCCCAAATATACGTTTGTTCTAATATTCAAACATCATCGTATTTTTTTTTCTTCCCAGCTTTAATGTATTATATCAGTTGTGTGCTCTCAGAGTTGTTCAGGTGCTTGACCTGTTTATCTGAACGAGATGCAAAAGTGCACTTACCACATCATAAAAAAAGCTGCCCTAGATTGTTCTTTTGTGGTTGCTTACTTGCCTGAACCATTCGAAGAAATAACCTTAATTCAACCAATGAAAACTGCATGCGTAAAGTTCTAAATTTCACTTTGCAGTCTATATGTTCTAGAACGTTTATAATCGAAATATGCATGTTATCAACACAGTTCTTATAATGTGTATTTATGTAGTTTTGTCAGCAGTTTCTTGCAGTTTCTGACCAAATAGCTTTTTACTCCACCGTAGATGTGAACGGGAGCACTGATAATGTGTACTTCGGTTTATATCGTGTAGTGTTTCTGGTAGATCTTATGCAGTTTTTACCAGGACAAAATCATTCAAATGACTACTGTTCTTGGGCGTATGATTTAGTGTGAAGGTTTATTGTTATTACAGTTACTTTTGAATACCGTATTTGGAGAAAAAAAAAATCTATCTTCATATATTCTGGGGTGTTGTTAATAACAAAAAGACTGTATTTTCATAATTGTGATTTAAATCTGGTACAGCCTTAGCTGGTTTAGACCTGTCAAGGACAGCTGACTGACAAAGCTCATACTCTGTGTTGTGGTTTGCTCACCTTTTGTCTTATGAGGCAATATTTTAAAAGAGTAAGATTTTTGTTATCAAATGAAATCTGAATGAACTCAATGTATCTTTGCACTGAACAAAAATAGCATCTGAGTTGATGCAAACTTTATTGCATTTGCATAGTTTTTTGCCCCAAAATGAAAGTATAATTTTGCAAGAGCCTTTTTGTCTCCATGCGTTCACCATGGTTGAATGAATGAGTACTAGAAACTCATCATAGAATGCAAAAAACTTTGCAAAATTAATATACTTTTTCTGGTACAAAAAATAACAAAAAACTCCTATTTCTCATCCCACGCACATCCCACGGACCTGATTGGACAACACTGGAATGCATCACATCCAGTCAGCTAGTCGCATACGCATAAAATATCTAATATTTTAACGGATCTGCAGCTCGAAACAGATCTGATTTTTCTGCATATGGAGGTGATCGGAACTCAATGCAGATCCATTTGTCGTTTGTTGTGTGCAGTGGAAAGGCGGCTTTAGTCCTACGCCTTCAAGAAAATTGGTACACCCCTACCCCTTTACGTGAACGTGCAGGTGTAGGATAGAGAGAAGGGCTAAGGGGTAGAATTGGGATTGGGCCAGATACATCACGATATCAGCGATTCTGCTATGTATCGAAATGACTAGAAAACCGTCCACAATACATTTCACTATATCTTTATCAAATGCATTAAAGTTATAAGCTGTATTTCTTTTTATAATCAGAACATGTATTTGATCAAATTGCAACCATGTACAAGTGCACGACTCTCAAACAAGATTGAAAATGCTAATGTGCAGAGAGCAGTTTCTCTGAATTAGTTAGCAACAACTCGGTTCCCTTTTTTTTAACAAGTTCATTACAAATGATGTGAAATGTGTATCACAGTTTCATGTTTATTAATTAATTCACACCCATTACTTATTAATTATTATTCTTTTTTTATTATTAATTGGCCAAAATCATCAAAATGTGAAATCAGAAATGTAGTTCTCCCAATTTTTCGTTATTTCAATGTTAAGGTCAATCATTTTAATTTTTACACAAAAATATTTGATATGCATTAGTTATGTATGGGCTTTTTTGGTAGATATATTCCTGCGTTTACCTTATTCTACTGCAATGGTCTCAAACACAATTCCTGGAGGGCTGCAGCTTTGCATTGTTTAGCTCCAACCACCGCAAACTCATGCCACTCTAGTAGTCTTGAACACCTTGATTAGTTGGATCAGCTGTGTTTGATTTAGGGTTGGAGCAAAACTGTGCCGAGCTGCGGCCCTCCAGGAATCGAGCTTGAGAACTATGTTCTAATGTATTACCCAACCAATTGCCAAAAACAGCCTGTCACACTCTTCTTAATGGTGTTGTTAGGAGAGGACAGACATATGGAGGTGAATGTGGGTGGAATTTCACATTTGTGTAATCACAGTAATGTTGTTTACGCGGTATAAATTTGTCAAAAAACCTCCTTGAGGGAAACTATGGCATGAGTACTGTAAATGCTCAGGACACCAGTCTTACAAGCTGTAGACTTGTGTAAGACCCTGCTTAATATCGCAGTAATAGATACGGTGGACTGACTCTTACAACAACAGCCTGGAGCTCCCAGCAGACCAAGAAATGAAAATCTTTAATTGGCCCAAACTCTATTTTACATTTCCTCCGCATAATTGCTTTTTCAGGTTGGTACTCCTCCAGGGTCTTGCAAATCATTTGGCTGACTAAGTAATCAATGAGGTGAAGTTGGGGAAACTTTCAGAACACTGACACCCGTCAACGGGCCGTGTTAATATGAGGAGAACACTTAGACGCCATTGGAGCATAGCATCTGGACAGGCCTCTGTGAGCTGCTTATCTCATTTAAAAGCACGACACACACAACTCATCACCTTGTCTTGAACCACTAAGGGTCTTTTATGATAATGCATGCTGATGAGGGACTCTTCCCGAGACACTTGAGTTATGCTGCATATTTGAATAATGCTTGGATTAATCTATTTATCAAAATGTAAATGTTTATGTTCAGATTGTTCTCTAGACAGCAGAACAAAGCCTTTATTAGTAGTTTCAAACACGACTGCTAAAACTTTTATCACTCTTCTGTAAGGCTGTGCAATACGGCTGAAATAATCATATTGCGATTTTTGGAACGAATATTGCGATTGCGATTTTTGGCAACTGTGTTTGCTTTTTCAAACAAGGTACATACATGCATTCTAAATGTATTCAGTGCACAAGAATTCCATAACATTTGACAATAAAATAACGTAGTAGTTTAATATGTAAAACTGTAGCAAAATTGTCTATAAAACAGACAACATAGAGTAAATTAAAAATAACTAACCTCAACTCTAGTTAAAAAATGTACTGTAGACAGTAGTACTGACTTTTTGATAAAACTGTAATAAATTGTCTTAAAAACAGACAACATGAAAATATAAAGATGAACTAACCTCAATTTCAGTCATAACAATAAATAAAAGCTAACATAAATCAAAACCACCTATTCGGTTCTCCTGCTTAACTTTGTTGTGCACAGAGTGAGCTCTGATTGGTTAACATCTTTCTCCCGCTCAGCGTAGCTGTAATTACCCATTGTGCTGTGTCAGCTCTGATTGGTTAACATATTAAAACATGCGCACAAATTGATAGATAAAATTGCGGCCTTATGCGATTTGGAAATTCCATGTGCTTAAATCGTGAATATATATATATATTTTTGCGATTAATTGCACAGCCCTACTCTTCTGGTGGTTCCGAAAATGACTACAAAGTATAAGTACATGATGATCAATTGTGTCATTAGGACAATCTCTTGTTATTTTCTTGATCCAGTTGCTGTTTTTATTTTCCTTATGCAGTGCTTCCCATAGGTTTGAAATATATTTGCTGTTGTAGCCAGTAGGGCTGTGCGATTAATCGTAATCGAATCGCAATCGTGATTTGAAATGTTGCGATTAGCTAATCGCAGGAGGCTGCGATATGAAATATATGTTTTGTTTAATTTCCCCCACATTCAATTACTTTCCTCTGTGTGTGACAGACTTGCTAGCCAATTAAGGGAGCACACTTTCATTCTGCCCATTTACAATTGCGCAACCGAACTTTGTGTAACGCTCACAATAAAAAAAAGCAGTGTCTGCCGCTTCAGAAGCATTAATAGACGAATTAATAATAAAAATAAAAACAAAACAAAACAAAAAAAACGCCACGTTGGTAATATTGGAATATTTAAGTCACAGACACCAAACAAAAACCAGGTCATTTGTAAGAGCTGTCGCAGAATTGTTGCCACATCACGAGAAAATACAACAACCAGCACCTAAAAAGCACCACAGGTGGCAGTATGAGGAGTGTCATGCTAAAAAGTCAACTGAAATTATTGCCTGTTACACTTAGTCTAGTAGCAAGCAACAGCAATATACAATTTCAGAGATGTTTGCGGCTGTTACACCATATGAAAAAACACCAGGAGATAACTAATGCCTTAACTCACTACACAAATAAACTTCCATCTCGCACATAATCTGGTATATTTTGCAGTACCACAGCTGCACATTATTTTGTGTAGCATCTATGATAATTATTTAGTTTTTAGACAAAATAAGCTCTTATCAGCCATATTAGTTTGCTGAGTGTTCTGTATTTTTATTATTATTTTTTTGTTTGTATAATAAGCTACACTATCTCCCTAATTTGAGTTGTACTTGTTTACAGACAGGTAAGGCCATTTTATTTGTGCTTACATTTTGCTGTAGAGAAAAACAAATGTTTAATTTCTAAATTCTTAAAAACAAATTTAAATAAAGAAGTCAGAATCTATTCAGCTTTTTTTTTCAACTAACACTTGCAGTCACAGTAGCTGTCAAACAAATCGTTATTTGATATTTTCCCCAAATCGCACAGCCCTAATAGCTGAATTGAAACACACCATATACCCACATCACATATAGTGCTCAGCATATATAAGTACACCCCACACAAATCTCTCATTTAAATTTATATTTTCTATAGGATGCTTTACAATATTATATTTTTGCATCTACATTAGTTTAGTTAGTACTGATGCCAAATCTGCTTATCTAACAAAACTTACAATAATGGTTCAGAAATAAGTGGCCCAAATTTATATATTAGGGACAAATATTGAATACAATTTTCAAAAAAGCAAAAAATCTAAAGAAACAAATAAACATACAATTTTGTTAATGTAGTTTGTATTTGTTTTTGCAATATTTTGCATGAATTTAAATGTATTATCTTTCCGTTTCTAAAGATGTTCTGTGACTAAAAGATTATTTTAATAAACATATCTGTTTTGTTTAAATGCACCAATATATATTAACCATATCCACTGTGAAAGTTAAGAAAAGTCAGTTTCTTTTCAACAGTTTAAAGTAAAGACTATTGAAATAAAAAA
This sequence comes from Danio albolineatus, assembly GCA_903798035.1. Classification (NCBI taxonomy): domain Eukaryota; kingdom Metazoa; phylum Chordata; class Actinopteri; order Cypriniformes; family Danionidae; genus Danio; species Danio albolineatus. The sequence continues at coordinate 3,377,179 of CAIGQQ010000153.1, forward strand.
AAGAAAAAGAAATCCACAATTTCTCTAACCTTTAGGCTATTCAGGAGCTTTGTGCACCCACTGACAGGTAAAATCATATGTGTATATAAAATAGCCTATGTAACATCATCAAATTAATAAAATGTACTACAAATGAGAAATAAAAAGGAATAATGGCAGACAATATCTCTAAAAAGGATTATAATTACCAGATTAAAACATGTAAATTATTTAAATGAGGCAAATGCGTTGATTAATCATTATGGTGTACATATATTTTGCAGCCAGTTTAGATCAGTTATTTTGTCCTCTCCGAGTATATAGTAAATTGTCCAAAGAATTAATTATTTTATGTTGCTCTCAGCTGTGAAGCCATGCAAAAGTAGGCTTAAGTAAAAAGGTAATGCAAAAACGCATACAAGCTTTAGAAATCAAAAGCAAAAGTTGGATCCTGGACATTTTATAAGATTTAGAATCCCGGGCTGGATGAATTTAAGTTCCAAAAAGGCACGTCTCTGTGGATCTGCAGAGCACATTAGACTGTCCCTGGGAGTGTTGACATGTCTTGCATGCACAGAACGAAACCTATGTGTTGGTGGCACTGTTATGGTTAACTGCTACAAATGTCGACATAAAGTATAACTAGGCCCACACAAGATCTAACTGGATTTAAATTGTAAACATTAAAGTTAAAAAGGTATTGTTTTTTTTATTTCATATATTAAATTTTTTGTTACGATACTCCCAAAATCATACATTCAATCATTACACTATTAAAAACAAATAAAACAGGCTTTAGCATTGACTAGAAGACTACATTAGAAATGTTAAATCAAAGGTCTCAAGTTGGAAATGCGATCTTTGCTTTTTTTTTTCCTCTCACAGTTTTTCGATTGATAGATCTTGCCTTTCTGCAAGGCTGAGGTAAGGGATTTTCGGCTAAAAAAGGTTGGTGACTACTGGCCTACATGGATCAAAAAGTCTATACACTCTCGATAAAATGGAACGAAAGGGTAACAAAAGCTGTCGCAGGAGTGGTATCTTTTCAAAAAGGATTAATATCTGCACTTCAGATTCTTAAATAATTTAAATCAGGCCCTATGGTTTTCACAATTTCCCAAAAGGCACTTCAGGGATATTTTACCATTTTTTTGCAACTATTGTCTCAAAAACAAACAGAAACGCATTCAATCTACTAGACAATTTAATTCGAGAGTAGCAAACCTATTTCATAGTGTTTCAAGTATCCTTGCAAATTGTTGTAAAATTTAATAAGTTTCATGATTTGAACTTTTTTTTATCAGTAAATTGTATTTTAACCATACAATGCAAGAAAACAAGTGGTTTCTCCTGTTTTGCTAATTACCAAGCATTAATAGGAAATGAATTAACTTCAAATAAAAATATGATCACGATATAACTGTAACTGTGATCAGTTACAAATAACTAAATTAAATTAAAAGGTTGTGCAGTAATAAAACATGCTTGATAAAAAATATAGTGAGAACATTAAAGACACCCTATTATATATTAATATGGGTCATATTTTGGTTTTGGGGGTCTTTATCAACAGGCTGATATGTGTGCAAGGTCAAAAAAACACTTTCATTGTCTTAAAATATGCATTTATTTTTACCTAATTCTTATCCCAGTGACTCCCATATGATTCATTCAATGATTCATTTGTTCCTAAACCCCTTTTTAGCGCGATGCTAATCTGCGCTGATTGGACCGATGACAGTCTGTTTACTTGACTGCACCGCACGTGTGTAGGAACAGCTGATGGTGGCCATAGCAACGACAAACAACAGTGGAACTCGAGCTTACAAAGGCTTTTAAATCCGTAAACAAAGCGGCACGCTTCACGTGGCTTTAGACGCGATATGAGAATATAAAGAGTTAACCAGATACACTACAAGCAGATAAAGTAACAAAACAAAAAATAAATACATAATTTGCAAGCTAGAGAAAATGAGGCAATCAATTTATTTGCACTTACTTGCGCTTGTGAAATAGAGGAAAAAACTGGTCCATGAACTCTGTAGTGTAAAGTTCCTGTCAAGCTTCTGCAAAGTCAATACATCAATAGTCTTTTCTGATCCTTCCTTCAACAAACGGCTGACAAATCCCCCGTTGTAAGCGTGTAGATTGCGGAAGCACTCATCAGAAAAATGACAGAAACACAGCACAAGGCTGGGGCTATAATGCTGAGGTGTTTTTGCAAAAATAAACCTCAACCACTGACTCTTCACAGTTTCATCTTTGGTTCAACCACACACTTCCAAAAATATCCAGCTAAGCACAGCGTCTTTGCGACATGATTTAACCAACATCTCCTCTTCTGCAAAGTCCTATACATCAATAGTCTTTTCTGAACCTTCCTTTAACAACGGCCAACGAAGCTCCTTTGTAAGCTTGTAGATTGCCGAAACACTCATCAGAAAAATGACAGGAACCCAGCACAAGGCTGGAGCTATAATGCTGAGGTGTTTTTGAAAAAATAAACCTCAACCACTGACTCTTAACAGTTTCATCTTTGGTTCATCCTCACACTTCCAATAATATCCAGCAGAGCACAGCAACCCGATTTAACCGGCATCTGCTACAGTGTTCACCTTTTCTTGCTGTGTTTTTTTGGCGGGGCCAGGGGTTTCAATTTTGCCTGGTGTGCATGTGCAACAAATGGGAGGGGCTTAAGTTTAGTGTCCACGTCACACCGAAACAGCTAAAGACTCGTTATCAAGACAATTCATTTGAAGCACTATGACTCTTTTATAGATTAATCAATAGTTTTAAACACTGTACTTTCAGATTTAAGCCTAGACTTAAGCTAGATATTTCACTTCACTTGACATGGAAGGTCCTTTTCAAAAACCTATAATAGGGGCTCTTTAAGAATTGTTAGATTGGAAAAAAAAAACATCTAAATGGAACGTGTCATTCTTTACAGAGAACTGTTGTATGACTACATCTTTGTGTTTTCGGGGGTCCTGAGAATTAGTTTTATCTTAAGTATAGTTGGTATTAGCTGGAAGAAGAGGCTTAAATCTCTCAGAATGTGGAAAATAAGTGACCCGTGGTGGTTAGAGGACAGGACGGATTAGAGATGACCCTGACAGCGATAAGACACAGTCTGAAGTAGAGCGGGGGAAGGAACCAGGACTTGTTTGACTTTTCGCTGGTTGAGAGATTGAAATTTGTCAATTCCCTGTCTGAGTGGCTATATAAGAGCCACCGAGTGGAAAATACGCTTTTCTGTCCTCTTCCAGTAATGTAGCCTGTACAAAATGTCAGAGAATGCTCTTGGATACAGGCCTTCATTTATATAAAAGGAAATGTTAACAGGATTTGTCCGAATGCCATTTTATATTGACTTTTAAAGAGAATTTAAAGACAGCACACAATTAAAGTTGACAGTTCTATTATTTATCATTTATTATTTTTTTAACATGACTGTTGTTATCACAGTACTTTTTTTGTTTAAACTGTAATTGAATATTGCAGATTTAATTATAATTGATTTATCTAGTTGTCTGAGACAATTTTAATTGCTTTGTGTGTGTCAGTATATTGTTTAGGGTTGGACGATTAAGGCTCATGCACACCACAATTTTCTCTTGCAATTGTAATCAGTGTTTTTCAACATTCGTATCCAATCGATTTTCTCTGGCAACGAGCTAAAGCGAATGTGCAAAATCACTCTCTGACATTAGGCGGCGTTTAATGAAAAACAGAAATGCAACCTTACTAGGGGTAGGAACCTTTTGGGATTTGCACTCCGATCTAATTCTGATTCTTGACCTACATTCTTTCACATTTCATCAGCTGTTCTAATACATCTATTTAACTTAATTTTAACCTATGTTTGGAGATCCTTGGCTTAGTTTGTTTATAACCTTTTAACCAAGGTTAAATGTGTTTTTACACCTGGTTGTTCTCATTTTGACACCGTTTATTCTCAAAGAGCATGAGTAAATCATCCCTGTGTGCACAGGGCTTTAAAGTGTTGATCACAATACCTGCTGTTTCTGCCATATTAAATAGGGCTGTACAACTATTAGCATTTTTGTCTAATTAAGTGATGCTGCAAAAGAAAAAAAAAAATGTAAATGACCTTTTGGAATATATACGTATGTAAACAAGGGGGTCGCCAACCTTTTTATCACCGTGGATCGGTCAACGCTTTTTTTTTTTATTGCATTGTACGTACATTGCTAGGTGACCATGAACAGTTTTTTTTTTTCAGAGGATGACAAGCTGACTTAACATTGTTGTAACTCTGATGCAAGTTTTTATTTTATTTATTTAGTTTTTTAATGGAGAAAATTAAGAAGTGCTTCAGTGTTTGGGCGTTCTGTCTTTGTCTGAGTTGATGAGTCTACTGAAATCTGTAAATTCAATACAGAAATCTGTAAATTCCATACAGAATATGAAGCTGATCAGTCAGTTCTTGTCGCATGTCTCGCGAAACAGGGTGCGCCTGAAGGCATGTTGTTCCCAATAAGTGCATGCAAGTGGTGCACCTCCATTGGAAATAACAAGACCCATGACGAGACAATCCCAAGGTCCCATAATCCTGGACCACGCTGTATCCTGAGCAGCTGTTTGGTGCATTGAGGAGTAGACAGCATGAGACTGATTTCTTTGACCCTCCAAGGACAGACAAGCCTTGAGTTCTCCAGCTTCTGGCACCTAGACTGCAGCTCTACACAAGACGTCTGGCCATAGGAGAAATGGTTGTGCCCAACTGAGCCTGGTTTCTCTCGAGGTTTTTTAATTCTTCACTTTCGCCAATTGGTGAAGTTTTTTTCCTCGCCGCTGTCGCCACTGGCTTGCATGGTTCAGGACTTCTAGTGCTACGCATCGATGGATCTGCTCTTGCGTGTTTGGACTCTCAGCAGTGAATATTAAACCACACTGAACTGAAGTAAACTTAACTCCAACACTGAAAACTGGACTGACACTGTTTCAATTTGCTATAACCTTCTACTTATTTTGAAGATGCTTTGGCACAATCTACATTGTAAAAGCACTATACAAATAAAGGTGAATTGAATAACAAACTTGCATGTGGAAAGGATGCCATACGTGAACTACCACCATTTGTGATCTCCAGCAGTTGATCTTCTAGCACAGGCATGCTGGATTTTCCCCATCAATGGGTTGTGGATTTATTCCATTGCAATTTGTGGGTCCTTTACAGGGCCGTCCCCACTTTCTGAAGATGTTCTGTTTCTTACCCGTTTTGCAAGCTTGTGGGGTAAATTTTGGTGCTCAACTGACCGAGATGTAATTAGATTCAACTTTATTGTCATTACACATGTACAAGTCCAAAGCAATGAAATGCAGTTTAGGTCTAACCAGAAGTGTAATAGCAGCAAGTGCAGAATACAGGTATAAATTATAAGGTGCAGTTATAGAAAAACTATGGTGATATTTACAGATGGATGTACTATGAACATTATATACAGGTTGACTTATTTATGAGCCCAGATTTACAATAAATGATTGTACGTACAGGTTGATATTAATAAGTGTGCAGATAAATAAACAATTACAAATGTACATGTACAGTGGGTATGTACAGTTCAAATAAATGAATCAGTGCAATGCAGGTTTCTTATTAATAATCAAAAGTGTGCAGATAAACATAATTACAAATGTACATGTACAGTGAGTATGTACAGTTCACATAAATGAATCAGTGCAATGTAGGTTGCTTATTAATAATCAAAAGTGTGCAGATAGATAAACAATAACAGATGTCTATGTACAGTGGGTGTGTAAAGTTTACATGTAACTGTAACTGAGAGAAAGCAGTCATTCTTCAAAATAAAAGATTGTTCAGACTCTGATAATGAATAAAAAGGAAATCATTTATGATTTCTTGTGTAGCCTGGTACCAATTGACCCTTCGCTAAGCCACACCTAAAAACCACCACCCACCAATCGTGGCTTAGCAACCGTAGCTACATGCAGGAGCTCTGTCAAGCTTTCGAGCGAGGGAAACAGGCCAAAGTCTTGTGCATATGAATTGTGCAAATCTGATACCGGGTATCCTAAAAGTTTGTACAGGGTGGTGGAATTTTTTCCCTTTACAAAACCTAAAACCCACAGGGAGAAATACCAGAGTGGATCAAGCTCTGTAAGAGGCGCTAAAGTTAATTTTGTTTTGATATTCCTGACAGTCATCGACGGCAATAACTCGCACACCTCTTACCCTAAAAAAGATCTAAACTGTATTTCCTACAAAAATACAAGGCAGGTTATGTTTCCCAGCTGTCTTTTTCTTTTTTTTTGCTCAATATTATGAGCACTGCTCCGTTTAAGCCCTCGCCATAGTAGTCCTACTAATCATATTTACAATCATATTTCCATCTGTTTCAAGCTACGAATATTTGAAATTACATATCAACAGAACAAAACTGAGATTTGATCACAAAATGAGCACTCACGATCAATATACTTTATCAGCAGCTGTTTTTGCTCAATTATAACCCTCATGCCCATGTCAGAGCTACAATTCACTGTTGTTTTCGTCTGTCTTTTGGAGATTTAGTCATTGGTGACTACGTTATAACAGGTTAGTGCCTGTTATAAAATCTATTTGTTCACTTCTGCTATTTATACTTTGATTTGCATTTCAATTTATTTATTTCTTCCACTTAACTGCAAATTAGAATAGAAACTGGATAAAAAGCACACAAACATACTGTTATAGGTACTGTACATTGTTATGGGTCATTGATGCTAATATTTAGCACAGATCGATCAATTTCGCCTTTCTGGTTGTTCTTTCTATGAATTCAATTCAATTCACCTTTATTTGTATAGCGCTTTTACAATGTAGATTGTGTCAAAGCAGCTTCACATAGAAGGTTATAGTAAATTGAAAATGTCAGTTTAGTTATTAATGTTTGAGTTCAGTTCAGTTCAGTGTTGTTTAATATTCACTACTTAGAGTCCAAACACAGAAGAGTAATCCATCGGTGCGCAGCTCTAGCTGCAGTCTAGGCGGCAGAGGTTGGAGAACTCGAGGCTCGTCTGTCCTTGGAGGGTCACAGGAATCTGTCTCTTGCTTGCTACGCCGCCAAGCAGCTGCTCAGGATACAGCGAGGTTCAGGATTATGGAGCCTTGGAATCGTCTCGTCACGGGTCTTGGATCGCATCCGTGGCACTGCATAGTCTTTGGGGGCCTCGGGATGGGTATCCTGAGTTGGAAATAGAGAACAAAGAGAATAATTAGCGTAGCTGCAGTTCATAGTGTATATAAAGGAGATGCGTGGAACACATTCATGCATCATACCACTAGGTGATGTATTGAGTGTATGCTTTACTAAAAAGATAGGTCTTTAATCTAGTTTTGAACTGTGAGAGTGGGTCTGAGCCTCGGACATTATCAGGAAGGCTATTCCAGAGTTTAGGAGCCATAAATGGCTTTACTTGATTTTGCTATTCTGGGTATTACTAGAAGCCCTGAGTTTTGAGATCTTAGAGAGCGGGTTGGATTGTAGCGAGACAGAAGGTTGGTTAGATAAACAGGAGCTAGATTATTTAATGCTTTATAAGTAAGAAGTAATATTTTAAACTCAATACGAAACTTAACAGGCAGCCAGTGTAACGAGGATAAAATTGGGGTGATATGATCATATTTTCTAGACCTGGTAAGAACTCTAGCGGCTGCATTTTGTACTAGATGAAGTTTGTTAATGGAGGAGGCTGGACAACCAGCGAGCAGAGCATAACAGTAATCTAACCTAGAAGTCATAAAAGCATGAACTAGCTTTTCTGCATCTGAAATGGATAGCATACTTCGTAGCTTAGCAATATTTCTCAGATGAAAGAATGCTGTTTTTGTCATATGGGAGATATGGTTTTCAAAAGTTAAATTGCTGTCTAATATGACACCCAGATCTTAAACAGTAGAGCTAACGCTAACTCTGCATCCCTCTAGTTGCAGGTCGAGTTGTGAGATCTGCTGTGCACAGGATTTAGGTCCTATAAGTTATAGTTCAATTTTGTCTGAGTTTAAGAGAAGGAAGTTGTTGGTCATCCCGTTTTTAACATCTTTAATACACTCAGTTAGTTTTGATAGTTTAGACTCGTCAGGTTTAGTAGAAATATATAATTGAGTATAATCTGCATAGCAGTGAAAGCTGATCCAGTGTCTTCTAATAATGTCTCCCAGGGGCAGCATGTATATTGTAAACAACAAAGGGCCTAAAACTGATCCTTGAGGCACCCCATACTTTACTGGCCTGACTTGTGAAGGTTGTCCATTAATATTCACAAACTGGTAACGATTAGTTAAGTATGACTTGAACCATTGTAAAGCGGTTCCCTGGACACCTGTAGAGTTTAAGCGATCTATGAGGATATTGTGGTCAATTGTGTCAAATGCGGCACTAAGATCTAGCAGGACTAACAGCGAGATGCACCCTTGGTCAACAGCTAATAGTAAATCGTTAGTTATTTTCACTAATGCAGTTTCTGTACTGTGATGAGGCCTGAAACCTGACTGGAACACCTCAAAAACATTGTTCATCTGCAGAAAGGGGCATAATTGGGCAGAAACTACTTTTTCTAGTATTTTAGACATAAATGGAAGATTTGAAATAGGCCTGTAATTGGCTAAGTTGCAGGGGTCCAGTTGTGGTTTCTTAATAATAGGCTTAATAACAGTGAGCTTGAAAGAGTTTGGAACATGTCCTAATGACAAAGAAGAGTTGATAACGTTAAGAACAGGTTCTCCTATTACAGGTAGCAATTCTTTCAGTAATTTTGTTGGAATTGGGTCTAGCATACTCGTAGCTGGTTTAGAACTATTTATAATTTTGTCTAGCTCTTCCTGTTCTATGTTCTCGAAGCACCCGAGGCTAATTTGATTCAGTGGAATGTTTACTGGATCTGAAGTATAAGGCGGTACAGATATTTTAACATCTATTTTTTTGTCTAAAGCCTTCTATTTTATCACTGAAAAAATTAATAAAGTCGCTATAAAATAAAATTAATCGCTACTCATTTGCGGTGTGATATTTTGTTCCAACGATGACCGATTGTTTGTTAATTTAGCAATGGTGTTAAATAGAAATCTAGGATTGGTATGGTTATTTTCTATCAGTTTACGGAGGTGCTCAGCCCTGGCAGATTTGAGGGCCCTCCTATAGCTGGACATACTGTCTTTGTACGCAATTCTAAAGACCTCTAAATTCGTTTTTTTCCATTTACGTTCCAAGGCACGGGTTGCTGTTTTGAGAGCGCACGTATGACTGTTATACCATGGTGTAGTTTTATCTTCTCTAGTTTTTATCTTTTTTTAATTTGATGGGTGCCACAGTATTTAGTGTGCTAGTAAAGATGGCATCCATGCTGCTAGTTATTACATCGAGGTCATTAGCATTTGCGGGCGCATTTCGAAATAAAGAAAGATCAGGCAAGTTATTTGCGAATTCCTCTTTGGTAGACGGAACGATAGATCTACTAAGGCGATGTATAGGTGCGGATCTGCTAATGTCAGGTAAACATAGCTTGTAAAGTAAGAGGTAGTGGTCCGTAATATCGTCGCTTTGTGGTATAATCTCTACATCCATGACCTCAATTCCATAAGAGAGAATTAGATCTAAAGTATGCTTTAAGCGATGGGTGGGAACAACAACATTTTGCTTTATCCCAAGGGCATGTAGTAGATCCATGAATACGAGCCCTAGTGTATCATTAGCGTTATCTATGTGGATGTTAAAGTCTCCTACAATTAGTATTTTATCAGTTTTAACTAGTAAGTCAGAAATAAAATCAGAAAACTCTTTTAGAAAATTGTCATAGGGTCCTGGGGGTCTATATATGGTGATTAAAGCGAGAGATAACACTTTATTCATAGTATCTGAAAGCATAACATTAAGCGCCAATACTTCAAAGGAGGTAAACATAAGTCCGTTTCTCTGATTAACATTAAGAATATCACTAAAGATTGATGCAACTCCACCACCACGACCAGTTTGACGAGCCTCATGCTTATAAGAGAATCCTGATGGAGTTGCTTCATTTAAACTAATATAGTCATTTTGTTTTAGCCAGGTTTCAGTGAGACAGAGTGCATTAAGATTGTTATCTGTTATAATGTCATTTATGATAAGTGCTTTAGGTGCTAGTGACCTGATGTTCAGGAGACCTAGCTTTACAATATTTATATTTTCATTTTTTAGTAGTTTTTCTGGTTTGATTCTTAATAGATGTCTTCTAGAGCACACAGTACGCTTATTTCTTGGTCTAATAATATGAGGAACAGACACAGTTTCTATGCGGTTAGCCGGACATGCATTACTGTGAATTAATTGGCATGAATAAGGGTCTATATGGCTAGAATGTGGATTTTTTTGAATGTTTACTTACTAGTCAGACAGAACGAAGCGTCCTGGAGATGTTGTTTGACAGCAGATCAGCTCCAGCTCGACTGGGGTGCAGCCCGTCAGCACGGAAGAGCCTAGGACGCTCCCAGAAAAGATACCAGTTATTGGCAAAGAGCAATTTCTGTTCTTTACACCATGTTAATAGCCATTCATTCAGAGCAAAAAGTCTACTGAACCTTTCACGGGTTCCACCCATATCCCCCCCCCCCCCCCCCCCCCCCAACTTAAAATAAAAAACCAAAAAAAAAAAACTATAAATTTAAAAACTAGACAGTGGGCTACTTTGTCTCAAGCACTATTACTAGTACATTGATATTAGTATACTTACTGAATAAAAAAATATCTTGCAAAATAACTAGTAAAATATTATGTAAAATATATAATATAATATTGTCATCATGGCAAAGACTAGACAAATGAGTTAGTAGAAACTGTTGAAAACTAAATCTATTATACAGCATTTTTACATATTTGATGCAATACATTTTTTCTTTAAACTTCACAAGATGGTTATTAATTTTGTTTTCAGTAGTGTTTCCCTTTATACCTTCTAATGCCCTCTGAAATTACTATAGAAATGGACCACTGGCTTAATAAAATGGCAAATTCTAGGGATATTTCTAGCAAAACAAACAAACAAACATTTGTCATGACCTGTCTATATATATGTCACTCAAAAGCATCTTGCTATAGTTACTTAATTTATAATGTAGCCAAATTAGATTTCTTGAAAGCTTTCTTGCTGTATAAGCTGTTTATTTGTTGATTCTTTTAATGTTTACCACTGTTGAATACAGTGGTACATCTTTACAGATGTATATTTTAAATACAGTTCAACCTTTTAAGTAATGAGCTGTTCATCTTCTGTGATTCTGGCCATCATTTTGATATTTCAATTGCATCCACTACCACATTTAAAAAATACTATAGTAACTTATACGAATACTAGGCTATAGTGTTTTTGAACCATATGCATATTATAAAAATGGCGTATTTAAATTCTATATAGTATCACAGCAACTATAAACATAACCAAATACTGAAAAAAAACATGTTCAAAAACAATTTAATATTTACTATAAGTTATAATATTTCTTAAGGTCATTCGTCCACGATCTCCGCCACTGATGACGTTTCCAGGCGGCAAAACAGCGAGATTTGGGAAGTGTCCGACTTCTGATGTTTTTTGAGCCCTCCTCTTACTGCAGCCGCCTGCTGCCGTCTGCAGTCAAGGCGAGGCGCACCTCAAACGAGCCTTTTCTGTTTTCTGTAGGTTGACGCGACATCCTAGCCAGCCAAATTCCACGTGTATTACGTAACGTCAACGTAATCATGATCAAATTTTCGTTGTTTGACGCAACCTCTTGCCGGTCGTGGTTATGTTATGACATGTAAAGGATTAAAAGTTTAGTTAAAAGTTAGCAATACAAATCATTTATTTAATATTCTATGGCCAGAAATGCAGTGGACATGGAGTACAACTAATGACAACTGATAAAGCAAAATTTCCCTTCAAAACAACGTTATTTCTGTCAGACGACATTCTGACACTCAGAGAGTGGCTGTGTGGGACTCCACCGTGCGCGATTCAGAGAGCAGAGATTTGCAAACGCGCAACATGTAGAGACAGAAAAGACATAAATGGGTGGATGGCGGGGCGTTGGATGCTGGAGGGGTGTCGCCGGCGAAAGTGAGATGAGATGGGGACTCGGGTAGTCGCGGAAAAAGGTGAAAGTGAACAGCGGACGCGGAAGGAGAGCGGTTGAGGAGGGGGACAGGTAAAATGAGGTGCTGGATCAGATTTCAGAGATGCCGGATTCGGATCCGGCGTGTTTCGGCACAAATTAAGCCCTGCATAGGCTATTTAGCTTGTCTATTAAAAGAAGAAAAACCTTTACAAAACATTTAGAAAAACATTAACTTGACTTTAAAGGGGGGGGCGGGGAAAGCCGTTGGGAGGGCGGGGCGCCCCCCTAATCCTAGGGTAGGGGAAACACTGCAAACTACAGAATGTCACAAATTTTTTTTATTTTTTTCTGTCCTATTACATAGTATCTGCACTGACTTATTGTTTGGTCACAAGTTTATTTCAGTGAAATGTCAATGGCAAAAAGATTCACTGCTTGCCATCAATACCACAGTTATGAATACAAAGCAAACGTTACACAGAACTGGCCTTTAAAATTATTCCTTTAACAGATGTGGATGGCAAATATGATTTTGTTCATAATATACGTTTCTGTCAAGTCACGTTGCCTTAAAGCAAAATCTTGTAGTAATAATTAATGATGACTTCTTCACTGCCTGTCAGTGAGTGTCCCTTGACTGGCATTTTCATAATTTATAGACTTGACAGATGTGGTAAACCCCTTTATGAGTTCAGAATTCAATCTTTGGTTAATTTGATGATAACAACCGCTTTGAATTGTTATTGGCACTCATTTGGATTTTTTATTTAATCAAAGTCTGTTTTAGGTGATAGCGACAGCTTGTTTTGTCATTTTCCTCTTCACAATCGAATGAATCGGGAATGTTCTGAATTACCAAAGTGGTGATTTAACTAAAATTGTGTAAGTGCTCTTGTGTAACAGGTTTTTAGAGTTAACAGCGTCTCTGAAACACTTGGCATGGAGTTCAATAGGGATTTTGTATGTTGTTGGGGATCCATTTCCAAACCAACATTAGTGTTTTGTCCCATTTCATAACTCAATGTGTGTATGTAGAGCTAATTACGGTTATTGGCGTAAAAGTGAACACATAGAAGAATGGTAAATAATCAGTGCTCTCTGACAGACTATAGTGCAGATGATGTTATGACTGCAGAGGTGTGATTATTACTTTGAAGATGTCTAGAAATGTGTTGACATAATCTTCTGGCCTGTGTTTGACTAGTCATGAAATCGAAGAAAATGATGAAATGAAGGTGCACTTGGTTTAAACCTGATCAAGTAAGAGATGTTTTATAAAAGGATAGTTAATACTTTTATTTTGGCTATACATTTGTTTTCACAATAACCTACCTATTATCAAATGCTTTTGCCACCTGAAAGGTTGTATTTGCTTTGTGTCTGTATATTGTTTAGGGCTGCACAGTTGAATGTATTTTAATGGTGATCACAATTTCCATTGCTTCTGCTATACAGTGAAATGACATGTAGTATTTTATTTGTTATTACTAAAAAAATAAAATATATTAATAGTATGTGTTGGTAAATGTTTTAAGCGGATGAGTTCTATTCATTTGATTAAATAATTCATGGCCAATGATTTATCATAAATAAATCATGACCATTCTTGACTTTTTTTTTACACACAAACAATAAAGGACATGACCCTTAAAAACGAGTGTGAAGGGGAAGGGCTTCAAAATTTACTCCTAAGAAATGTTATGTTGTGTTATTTTTTTGTATTTATCTGGAGGAAGGCGTATATTACGTTATTATAATGATCTAATGTGGCAATAAGATCGTAACGACTGCAAAATTACACAGTAGCCATATTCATCTTTGTAAACACACATAAACAACATTAACACTATAGCAGACACTATAAAAAGCTCATTCCCAACCACTAGACTTTTCTGACTGGGTATTCCAGTGTCATCGAGTGTCATAATGTTGTGGGACTGGTATACAGGAGTTATTATTAGGGATTATAGATTGCGATATTCAGTTGTTTTTATTTTTATTTTTATTATTATTATTTTTATAAAAGCATGACGGTAAAACACGAACCTGGTTATGAATGTATTTAAATGTGTTTGTTTGTTGTAAAAATTTGTAATAATGACAAAAAGACTTAATTTGTGCCTCTCCTTACTTCCGGGTGCAGCAATCCTGCCGTTGTAGCTGGTGTATTCTAGGAAATTTTCATACCCCTTGGTTTCGAATATGAAAAATCTTCGTTCGAAATTGTATTTAACCCTTTCCCTTACCCCTACGCCTTCAAGCTATTGAGACAAGGGGAAGGGCCAAGGGGTAGAATTGGGATTGAGCCTAAATGTAAGCATTGTAAAGCGAGAATAGATTTTGCATCGATTCTGAGATTTTTCCGAATGCATTGCGATTCTCTGCATCGATTCTGAGGTTAGTTTGTACCAACAGGTGATACTGAATGCTTTACAAACAGCCTATCCTTACACATACCACTTCAAACTAAAATAATCATTAATGAAGAAAGGTTTAAGTGATTACAAAAGTGAGATGTTCATCGTGAGCTGTTTACAATAATTCCATTACCTAACAGCAAAGCTGCATGTGTAAGTTGACCTCTTAATGTATATGATCAAACCTCATTGCACACAGGATTTGAAGTGCAGCCACGTTTTAGAATTGTAAAGATTACTTTCTATGAGGGTACGAAGACGCACCAAAAAATGTTTACACAGGGTGCAACACAAGTGTACAAGCACTTCTTTTTGAGCATTTTAGTGAATGGTTACAAACTAGCCTGGGGTCTGCTGTTAAAACTAAGATCTTAGAATTGAAGTCTTAGAACTGATTCCAAAGAGAATCGCAATGCATTCCAAAAGTCCAAAAATGGATTAACAAAACACAAGACATTGATTGATATATCGTCCCAGCCCTAGTACATTTTTATTTTCAAAAAGCAGTGCCTTTTTAGTCAGAGAATCAACAAATACAGTAGTCAACATTAGAAGTGGTTTAAAACCTTGCAACAAAATTGTCCTATAACAGTTAAACATCATTATTGTCTTTTTTTTGATCCACTTCAAATGTTGTCTATTCTAGACAGTTGTAATAACAGTATGTTTTTAAAGTAACTGGTAATTACTGATGGATTATTGTTCCGTTGAAGATGACAAATTTGTCTTTTCAGTAACTTGCTTTAATTTGCTTTTATCAGGTACTTGAAATTGGTTGAATTCTGTTACGCCATTAGACTCTGACTGATGTTTTTACTGCTTGCTTTCATTTCTGTAGGAAAGACCCCAAGTTGGCCTGCCGAGAGCACAGATCGCCACAGCTACTCATGGTACAAAAACCCTTCTGAATGTGACACACGACCTCTTGCTCAGACCACAACATTAAAGTCTGAAAAGACAGAGGACAAGGATTCGTATGATGCCTGGAGTGCTGTTATTGGTCTAGGGGCACGTTCTACATCCCTCTTTACTGCACCTAAAGACTCATCTTCAACATTGTGGGCATCCAGTAGTTACAGTCGCAGCAACATTCAGGGCAAATCCTCCACTGAGACTCGGTTAGACAATTTCGACCAAGGGGAATTTAATGTTCCTGTTGAGCCGTCTGAAAGCGAGGACCACTCTCAGTCAGTGCTCAGGGCGCCCAACTGCAGAACGTACTGCAGACCCAATAAAGGCAAACAGCCTGGTGGAGCTGATGGGAGCGGAAGTGCTTCCAGTCATATTTCCACAGGAGTGTTACAGAACATTGGGACTGACAATGCTAGTAAAACAACGAACAGAGGTCGGACGAGAGACTTTACAGTGCTGCACCCATCTTGTGTTTCCATGTTTAACGTCACCTTTCAGGACTCTATGGACCGCAGTGTGGAGGAGTACACAACCAGCACCCAAGCATCTGGTCCAGGAGATGAAGGAAGGTTGAAGAAGAAGACTGAGACTGAAAGCAAACCTTTGAGGTAATAGCTTTTAATATTATTCCAATCACATGAAAGTCATTACACAGCATTATTTTGAGCTGTTATTCATGCTGTTTTTAAGATGGATTATTTCTGTAAATAATATATTATGGAGCATCTCATGGTGAATTATAAGCTATTTGGCTGTTAATATAACCATATGTAGTCTGGAGGCCAGTGCTATGCAGGTAAACCTCACTGCTCAGACCTCAGAATGTGCTCTAGCAACAGACTCTAGAGGCCATGGTCTTTAGACTCCTTTTTAGAGCAACCAACTCCTATGCAAAGAATTGCCAGTTTGATCCCAGCTCAGCATGGGTTGGGTTCAGTAGGACCAGCAGGGTTCATCGCTAAGGATTTTTTCTACTGGCCCGGTCGGGCCAGTGGTTCAGATCTTTACTTGCCCTGCCAAAATTTTCACTGGCCCCACCAAAAAAAAGTTAATAGCTATTTCTTAGCCACATACAGTATTGTAAATAATGTTTCAAAAGCCAAACATAATTGTAATACCTGCCCTTTTTATTCAGCATAATTTTTTTAAATACAACTGACAATAAAAAAAATGCAATTGTTCATTGATTTTCTTTTTTGGCTTAGTCCCTTTATTAATCCGGGTCGCCATAGCGGAATGAACCGCCAACTTATCCAGCATTTGTTTTACGCAGCGGATGCCCTTCTAGCTGCAACCCATCTCTGGGAAACTTCCATACATTCTCAATCACACTCATACACTATCGACCATTAAGCTTACCCAATTCACCTATACCACATGTCTTTGGACTTGTGGGGGAAACTGGAGCACCCGGAGGAAACCCACGCAACCACGGGGAGAACATGCAAACTCCACACAGAAATGCCGAGGCATATATATATATATATATGAACATGCTACCGGTCAAAAGTTTGGGGTCAGTTTTATAAAAAAAAAATTTATGTTTATTTTTAAGCAAAATTATTCAGTTCATCAAGGCGACATTTATTAAATGTAAAAAAATATATAATAATTGTTAAATATTTATTACAAATTTAATTAACCGCTTTCTTATTGTATGTAGTTTCAAATAATTTTTTTACTCCAGTGATTATTGCTTTTATTACTATTACCATTAATAATAATAATAACAACAATAATAATTAATATTAGAGTGATTTCTGAAGGATCATGTGACTCTGATGACTGGAGTAATGAAGCTGAAAATTCATCTTTAAAATCACTGGAATAAATTATTCAATTAAATGATGAACTACTTTTAAAGTTATCTTATAGTGCAATAACATTTTACCGTGTGTGCTGTATTTATGATGAAATAAATGCAGCCTTGGTGAGCAGGAGAAGCTTATTTTAAAATATTTAACAATCATACTGACCCCAAACCTTTGAACAGTTGTGTATATAATATTTTATAAGCGAAAATGTGCACTTTAATTTTGACACCCACAGACCCCTTCATCAAATATAACTCAGAGAGGTCAGACTTTCTCCGAGCCTCATTTCGGTTGTCACGTTTTGTAAAAATCTATTGAATTAATTAATCTATAAAAGAAACGTCGGCTAGAATTATGCATTATAGGCTTAAATTAGAGAGAGAAATAGCAGATGAAACGTGACTGCATAAGATCATGAAGCAGATACATGCTGATCTTCCAGCTGTCAGTGCAGAAATGAACAAAACAATTGGCCCAAAATAACATATTATAAGATTAAAATGTGGAAAAATGATCAGATGGTAACTTCGGTCAATTTTCCTAACGGATAAACAGCACTTTGTAATATTTAGCATGCTTTCACTTTCGTTTCGTTTTCGACATGAAGCGCTTATTTGCCGGTAGGGATGAATTCTCTATTCATAGCCGTATACATGGCTATTACACAATCTTAATACACTGTGATATAGCCTGGGTCGTTATTTCGTTGGATCGTTTTGTTTTCTCACTACAATCGAGCCGCTCAATTGAGCAGACACCACCTCATTCAGGCGATCTCGGACTGATTGATTTGGCGCGGATCCGCGCGTGATTGCTGGATTCACATATGTGCCAATCGAACGGCACTAACGGGGGAAACGAGACATATTACCAAACAAACATCTATGTGTGAAAGCACCCTAAGACTGTATTTGCACGCAATTTACAGACAGTTGCAGCCAAACGTTAGTGACAAGGCACCACTGGCCCGAACGGGCCAGTAACAATTCTGTATACTGGCCCGAGCGTGCCGCACGCTGGCCCCGGGCCATCGGGCAGTCCTTATTGTCGAGCCCTGACCAGTGGGTTACACATGGAGGTTCGTCCTGGATCAGAGTGAGGTTTATGGGGCTGAGAGTAATGGAGGCCAGCTAGTGAGGTGCTATGCAGGTAATCCTCACTCTTCTGACCTCAAAAGGTACTCTAGCGACAGAAGCTAGGAGCCATGGTCTTTAGCCTCCTTGTTAGAGCAACCAACTCCCATGCAAAGAATTGCCGGTTCGATCCAAGCTCAGCATTGGTTGGGTGCAGTAGGCCCAGTGGGTTTCACATGGGGGTTCTTTCAATATGAGAGTGAGGTTTAGGGGAGTTTAATGGAGGCCAGCTAGTGAAATACTATGCAGGTAAAACTCACTCCTTTGACCTCCGAAGGTGCTCTAGCGACAGATGCTAGGAGCTATGGTCTTTAGCGTCCTTGTTAGACCAACCGACTCCCATACAAAGAATTGCCGGTTCGATCCAGGCTCAGCGTGGGTTGGGTGCAGTAGGACCAGTGGGCTTCACATGGGGGTTCTTCCGGTATTAGAGTGAGATTTAGGTTAGCGAAGTGTTATGCAGGTAAGCCTCACTCTTCAGACCTCAAAAGGTGTTCTAGCGACAGAAGCTAGAGGCTATGCAGTGTTTCTCCCTAGGTTTCTCCTAGAGGATTGTGACACAGCTGTTCAGACTGACGCAGACACAAACACAAGGTGTCATGGTGTTAATTTGTTTCTTTTAATGACAGCAGTAAATAACTGTAACTGTAAAATGTAATTTTTGTCTAAATGTAATGATGCATTCACGGCCACAAGCTGATTGTTTGCTACCGAGAACGCGCACGTACACGCCAATGATGCCTACTTTACTGAAAAGAACCTGCATAGGCTGTGAATAAGCAGGTAATAAAGTTGTAAATAACGTTCAGTTTGTTGCACAGAGCGATCGTTTGAGGGCCATGCGGGAGGTTTGATTTGCATGTGTGTTTTCTCACAGTGACAGCAGTCATGAGCCGCACTCAGAAGTGAAGAAGTGAAGCCAGCGCGCACATCATTTAGATGATGATCATATCGCATTTTAGAGTTATGATTACGACAAGCATTTGATATGTTTTTTTTTTTTTCATAGCGAACACATTTGCACAGTGTTGTGCATGAAAATAAATGTTTACTTTGTCAGCATAACTACCCTAGCCAATTGACCTTATTCCGCCCCGCCCACTTTTAATACTTCGCTCTTCTACATTTTGTCATCCAACTTCCGATACGCTGACACAGTGCATCAGATGACTGTTTCGGAAAGTCATTACATGAAAGTCACATTACTAAAGTCATTAGTGTATAGTTAGCTGTAATTTTAGAAAAATGGCATATAATGCTAGTCCAGTAAATGTTTGAGCTGGGAGTACAGTAAAACCTCCTTGCAACGATCAGATGGTTTCATATTGCCCCATCCATCATTACCGTTAATGTGGGTAGATGATATGAGCCAGAGGTAACTTACGAGGATATTTTTAATTACTTTGTCCTGTCACAAGGAGTAAATGGAGCGTCTATGACGAATTATAAAAGTGCCGAGGCATACCAATATTTAAATAGTGGGAAAGTTGGTCATGTTCTAATACACAATGAGGGGGATTTCTTCTTTTTAAAAGCAAATGTGCACCCCAGCCAGTCGAGCAGTCCATGCCACTCAGCGTGGGTGCTACTTAGTAAGCAGGGATCAGTGGAGACTACAGGATGTTCGTGCATTGCTGGTTTAGGAAGGTCCTGTAGCCACACAGCCTATATATTATGGAAGGCAAGTAAATATATTAATAAATAGTAAAAGTTTGTAAGGTCTGCGTTAACATAAGTAAGCCATAAATACAAACAGTATGCTAACATATTTGTATAATAACACACAGCTGCTGACTCAGTTACCATCAGCAGACTAATGGCCTGTTTTCACTGAGTGGTACAGTACGGTACGGGTCACTTTGTATCTGGTCAAATCTCTTCATTTGTGAGGTATTTACCTTATTGTTTAATGCTAAAGTGTGCTCGTTTTTTTGCGATTGTTTTAGAACTTCCGATTCAGTCCCCTATGGGAGAAATGACTAGGAATAAAAAACGGCAGAAAACGGTCAAACTACTCGCTCTACAAACAAGTGTTTGCTTGACTACACAGACAAAATAGAATAATATAATAAGAAAACATCAGTTTGCATCATCAAGCAGCAAAACGAGCTGTTTTTAATGTCTAAAAATGAATGGAAGTGAATGAGACCGGAAGTCTCGAGACAAAAACACTCAAAAGGCTGCGCCCACTCATACGCAGAGAATAAGGACAATATAATGCAAGGAATCTGATAATGACAAATGTCTTATTTTATCAGTGAAAACAAATGGTCTAATAATGTTATCTATGACAAGCATATGTCGCAAACATAATAATTAAACTTCAGAATTATGAATAGTTATATTCTGATGTCATCATTTTACTGTGAATTAACAAACAGGACATATTGAAAGTCCGTTCAAGTCCACTATAATGACTATATAAAATGTAGCATTTTAAGCAACAGTAGACCTACACGTATGCCTAATATTATTATTGTTGTTTTACCATATGTTTGTGAATTAACAATAATAAAAGACTACTAATATTAACCTTAGAAGCACTGTCCATGCGTTTCCTCGTCGCTTAGTAACGCTGAATTTCATTGCACAACAAGTCTATCAGGCTTTTTGGCTAAAAAAAGATAAATCACGGGTTATTATTAGATTGTTTTTAAATTTCACCTATCCTGCTGTGCATGAACTAAGCCAGGGGTGTCCAAAGTGTTTGGGCCGAGGGCCAGAATTTCACAGACACACATATTATATATATATATATATATATATATTATATATATTAGGGCTGTCAATTGATTAAAAAAAATTACTAATTAATCACACTTTTGTTCGTGATTAATCATGATTAATCACGAAAAGCCGTATTTATTACAGAAATAAAAACACAGGCATGTAAGTGCCATTTGAATTTTAAAACAATCAATGCCAATAACAAACAAAAATTATTTCCATGTTGGATTTTAAGTGAACTACAAAAAAATCCAAAATACAGGCATTGCAAATATGGAAATTGGAAAATTATAATAATAAAGTATTGAATACAAACAATTGTATTCATTGTAAAGTTGTGTGACCAGTTCGCGGATGAACGTGCGGACCGGGAGGGAGTAGGTGTCGCGGATTAAGCTGGATTTATAATTTCGCCTGGCGCCGCATCGCACGCCTCCGCTGAGTGCACGCGCACCTCGAGGCTTTTATTCCCTCGCTGAGGGAGGGGGTAAGTGTCGCGGATTATAGCCCTTGTCCGCCTCCTAGGTCGCCTCTGGACGCGCTGGCCCTGAACACACGTCGGTCACAACAGGAAATAAGAAAAAACTGCCACTGTGTTAAATGCATTAATTTTTTTGATGCGTTCAATATTTCAAATTAATCGGCTTGTGCTAACGCGGGCCGTAGTTTGGACACCCCTGAACTAAGCTGTTGAATGGTCAGCGTATAAGGCGGTTAGGCTTTAACTTCAGATTTGAGTACATTATTTTCTTATCAGTTGCATATTATATATATACCCCTTTGTATAGTCCTTTTTTTGTCTGGCTTTCTCAGATATCTCACCTGTTCATCCAAAACGACTAATTATGTCACTGGGAATGTCTGACACTGGCGCATACATATTTTAATAGACATGCCAGACACGAAAGCTTGACAGGCATAAAACAGTAAATAAGGAGGGTGGGGCTTAGCAAATGGTCAATTCTAGATTCCAGTTTTTGCATATTTCTGCTGTGTCATTGGCTCTTAGATCAATATCGAGTACAAATGACCAAAGCTTGTCATCTTTTTTGACATAAATGATATTGCGATTTAATATGATGTTGTTTAACGGCCCAGCCCTACCTAACATAAAGTAAAACAGAAACATTTCTGTTCAGCTTGAATTAAAGTGGAATTCAAGTCAAACTTCTGATTCATCGGTTGCCTCAGATGACCTCATTCTTTCATGTTTGATTTGAAGTCAACATGTGTGAAAGTCTGACTGTTTTTTTTCTGTTGGGTTTCTAGTCTATCTCGACCCACGCAGAGCAAAATGAAGAGCAGTAAGCTGGAGCTCTTCGGGTTTGATGACACTGATGCTGTGGCTGAGGACGACGACTCTGCTTCAGGAAGCTCGAGCTACAGGATCAAATACTTTGGCTTTGATGACTTGAGCGAGAGTGACAGTGAAGAAGAGGAGGGTTCCTCGCACAGAAGGAGAGCCAAGAGGATGGCAGCGGCCGAGGCAGAGCCTCTGCTGTCTATAGACACAAATGTTGACAGTCCTCCGCCCAGAGAGATGCAGAGTTCCCATAGCAGTCACACTGCAGGTCACAGCCTTAAACACGGTCAGTATTTACACTCAACACTGGAGATTTCTGAAGATCTAGCTTTTGCTTCTGTTTACCATGCAGTCCCTGCATAAATCCATTGTAAAGCTGAACAGATTATTTTTCCCCCTTTCTCCCAGTGTCTTCAAGAACAGACCTAGTTTGTGTCCATTGTGTGCACCGTTATGTCCGTTTCTAAGGAGTTTTCATTAATGTTTCCTATAATTGTGATCAAACTTTTTGCAATCCACTTTTTATGCCAGTCTTAAGCTATGTTTCCATCCATGTTTCCATCATACGCCACTGCGCGTTCACTGCGTGTCAGTATTGCCTTCTGAGGCAGAAGTTATTTATTAAATGAAGAAAAAGATTGACACAGCTTCTCCTACTGCAGCAAATTACATTTTTACTGTTGATATTTGGCGCCAGTTAACCAGGAAGTGACGATTTTGTCCGCTTTGACTCGTTGGATGGAAACGCTGCTTTGCTTGCTCATCTTTTATGCGATAATCCAGTTTTGCGCATAAAGTTAATTCGCATTTTTGGATGGAAACATAGCTATAGAGATTTTAATCTTTTTATCCTCATAATAATCAAAACTAAGGACTGTTTGCTGGACTTGTAGGGCCAAATTTATCCAGTATAGGGCTGTGCGATATGGGCAAACCGAACCTATCATGAACAATTTTGAACAATATTGCGATTTCGATTTTCAAATCAAGATTTTGACACAGACATTTACAAGTGTGAATCTGAAACATATTTCTAACACGTCTCTAAAACAGACATAAGGCAAAACAAATAAATAGGCTAATGTTATTGTGTGTGCGTGCGTTGTCGTCTTCAAACTAATGATGTTATGCTTGACCACATATCAGAAGTAATTGCGTGTACTTTTCTACATGTCCACAAACCTTTTACCAGATGACGTTTGCCAGTTGCCAAATTAGTTAAATAAATTACCAAAGTATCAAATAACACCTGCTATGAGTATAATCATATTCACCATCGGAAGGCGCTACAATCACTCTTGTAGGAGAATTTTGCTTTTACAACCCAAAATAAATAAAAGTTATCCAACATGTGCGCGCGATAGCTCCACCCCTTCCGCGATGTGAACAAAGCTGCGGTCGTTGAGTGCGTGAAGTGTCCATCCTTCCACACTTCATTTTTCTGGTTAAATGAGTGTATCATCCGGGTAATTAAAGTGCACTTACTATTTTTTGAGTTTTCAGTGTGAACGCACTACTTACACTATTTAAACTACAAATTGGCGTAGAATAGTGCACAAGTATGTGATTTGGGACGCACCTATCGACTATTGACCTTATTCTTCAATGCGGAAGTGCGCTCGTTTTCGCGATTTGTTTTAGAACTTCCGATTCGTTTGCCAATGGGAGAAATGACTTAGAATAAAAAAAGGCTGAAAACAATCAGGGCTACTTGCTCTACAAACAAGTGTGTTTATGACCATACTAGGCATGGGACGATAACAGTTTTCAAGGTATACCGCGGTTTGCAAAAGTCAAGGTTTTCATACCACCAAAATTTTCTGCTATACCGTTTCTAAGGTATGTGTAAGATTTTTTATTAACTTTTTTTCCTCGTCGTTTTTTGGTGTAAATTGGAAAGACATCAGTGTTTTTGAAACAAATGAAGACAGCAGAAGTCAATGATTCACTTTGATTATTTTGAATTATTTAGCCTGACATGTTTCCTGCTCCAAAATATTTTTAATCTTTCTCAAAATAAAATATATTGTGTTCAAAGAGGAAAAATGTTTTGTTTTTTAGCCAGACATTTAAAAAGAATATATTTTAGAGCAGTAAGCACAATACCGTCATACCGTGAAATCGTGATATTTTTATCCAAGGTTATCATACCGTCAGAGTCTTACACCGGCCCATGCCTAGACCATACAGGCGAAGAAGAATAATAATAAGAAAATGTCAATTTGCAACATCAAGCAGCAAAATGAGCTGTTTTTGAATGGAAGTGGATGAGACCGGAAGTCTCGAGCCAAAAAGATTAAAATGGCTGTGCCCGCTCGTACACGGAGAGTATGGTCAATAGAATACACAAGACCTATCACTCATATAGTTTTGAATGGGGAAAAGTGTAACAGTCAATATGGCAAATGAAGCCCTGTCTTGTAGTACAGGAGCCAATCAGCGATCGCTATATGGCAAATAAAGCCTGCCTTCTAGTACATGAGCCAATCAGCAATCACTATAGAATGACAGTTCTCCGGGGGAGGGGCTTGGACTAGACGTGAGTTTCTGCAGATTTTGTGTGATACTAACATTTAGAAATGAAACTAAATAGACAGTTGTTGTTTAATTTTATTGGTTATTCATAAAATGTAATGTAATCGTAATCTTGGCAAGTAGTTTTGGAGAATTTTATGTTTCCCCATTCAAACCAAATGCCTGAGCATACTGCCTGAGAGGTGTTTCAAAGATGGCCGCCGAGTGAAATGACTTGTCTTAAAGGGACTTTGATAAAAATCACCATTTGCTGAAAAAATGGTTTTGAATGCTTGCTCTGCTTTTGTGATTAGTTACAATATTGAGTTATTCCTCTTCTAACAAATAAATGTATCAAGGAAATAACTTAAGCTTTTGAAAATAGACCCACTTCATTCAGGTTTTCTGTTATTAATAGTCCAACTGCAGTGGTAACTGGCGCTGTTTTCATCAGGGCTGGGCAATGGCACAGATCATATAGATTTAATATCATTTTAACTCAATATTGATTCATTTGGATAAATATCAGAGGCAGTATGTTTATTCTTTTATCCTTAAAGAATGAAATCTCAGCTCTCTTCTATTTAAATTGGCTGACAATAAATAAATAAAATGGGTATATTATTTGGAGGGACTACCATTAGCCAGAATTGTGATTAAATATTGATCCAGTTTTTAGAGTGGTTTTAAAAAGTCACATAAATTGAAAACATTGGATCTGTGCCTGCTTTAGAGGCCTGTTCACGATGTTATGAAAGGAAGAAAAAATGTATACTTCACATTACATGCAAAATATAGTGTTCAATAGTGTGTGTATAGCTTAGATGATAGCAGAATTGAGCAGATACATAAATGTTTTTTTTTCATGTGTGTGTGTTTGTTTTAAAGATCCTTTGGAGTTCCCAGAGATCCCCTTTCCCTATGAGACAGTGAGGAAACCTCAGGTCAAAGCTCAGGAGAAAGCCCAGGAAAGCCGTAAGATCTTCAGTGGGCCTAAGAAGGTGAGATTCTAGCGTTTCCTTCTTATCTTTTTCTTTTCCACCATTCAGGTTTGTAAAGCCAATACATGTAGGGATGTGTCGGTTGACAATCGGTCCAAATATGTGACGTTTAAAACTGGTTTAAATGTTGAATGAATGGCCATATATTTTTTGAACAGAGGCGGTGCTGCTGTGTTTACAGGCACAGACTTGCTTTATGCAGCGAGATAGGGGTAGCAGAGTAAAATACTGCAAAAAGACATTTGCACTAACAGAACAACAAATATGATGCACAGTTAAAAACTACGGTCACAAATGACTTTACGCAAAAAAAAAAAAAAAAACTCATAATAAGCCAGATGTGCTGACCGGATGATTTGCAGCTCCACCTGTTCCAACGATTGCTATAGAGATCACATGGTGCATCAGTGTTTTCAAAGTGAAAGTGTGAAGATCTTTTTCAGACTGAAAGAGAATGTTGTTCTGTTAAAGAAGCAAGTATTAGCAGTGTTGCCAACTATTTTCAATGAAAAGGTGCCAAGCTCTGCCTGAAAAGTCGTTAAATGTTGCTAGATTATGCCATACATCAATTTGAAAATTACTGACGTCATGACGTCCAGCTGTTTATGTTTGTTTTACAGTCTATGGATAATAAAGGGGTGTTGCATGTCAATTTAACTGAATTTATTTGCTCATCTATATCAGTACAGATGTGCAGTGAATCTCTTTGATGTAATAAACTCTGACAAGTTCCGAAACTGTCACTAAAATATCTGTGATTGTGAACAAGAAAAGAGTAAACGGTCAAATTAAATTGGTTATGGCAGAAAATATATTATTTTGCAAAAAAATGTCTTTTCAAAAAAAATTGTTTCAAACAATTTTGTTTGTGACTAAATTGTATCGTGAGATTAGTATCGAGAGATTAGTTTCGTGAATTGTGAGTCAGGTGAATTGTTACATGCCCAGCACGTTTTGGAGTGTGGTATAATCTATGGATGGGCAATTATGGACTATTACAATATTCTTCTGGTATTTATTGTGATACCAATATTATTGACAATAATTCATGTGCATGCACAGGAGAGCTGTACGATTCTGGCTAAAACAATGATTGCGATTTTATTGATTTATTTATTTTTTATTTTTTATTTTTTTTGCTTAAAATAAAGATCACAGTGTTCTCACAATTCTGTTGACGTAAAGGTTTCCATGAGTAGGCTATTATTATTGTTATTTCAGAATACGATTCATAATTCTGATGTTGAATTATCATTGACAATATTATTATATCATTTTTTCTACTGGTCTACTTTTTTCTACATTGGTCATTATCAGATTCCCTCTTGCATGATGAACCTTTCATGATGGTAGGCAGAGATCAAGACCCTGAGCATACAATACATATTTTACAATAACGTATGTCATTTCTGTCTCATTCATACTTTGAAGCTAGATGGTGCTGATTATTTTCACTCATATGCTACTGTCGAAAAGACGTCAGCTACGGTCATCTGTCATAGCAGGACAGCAAATAGGATAGAGATGACAGAAATGGATCAAACATGAAGACAAACTCTTGTGGCAATATATGGATTATTTGTGTTCTTCAAGCTATCCTGGGTGTTATAAGCAGTGATGGAAATAACGGTGCTATAAATACACAGCGATACTTTATTCAGTAACGAGGAATCAAATTAAATACCTGCCCCCCCAACACACACACACACACACACACACCCCGGTCACAACGCTGTTGCCGTTACTGACAATAAAATGTGCGACGCTATGTTTAAGAACACCGAAACTTTTTTTCACAACTTGCGTCTTTCTCAGTAATAGGACATTTTTTCCTTACACATATCCAACTAGCGATGATGATTGGTGTGTTTGTGAACGTGGTGTAACTGAGAATGTGATGATTGGCTTAGATAGAGTGCATTTCCATCGTTTGCCAATCAGAGGCAGAGTAGTGTGGGTGTTCACACACAAGCACACGCAATCATTCGCACACACCAAAATCAAATCCAACAAGTTCAAAGAAAGTTTTTGCAAACTGCAAATATAAGCAGTACTTTTCCCTTAAAGTTCTAAAGTGATGTTGAATTTGATGGTTGTCTCTCACATTGTCCCACAACAACATTAAAATAGTGGTCATTTGACAAATTCGTTTTTGGAAAATAACGCAATAGTTTTATAATTATAATGTAGTTTTCTAAATATGTTACTCTGTTACTATTTGTGAGAAGTAACAAGTAACTATAACTAATTACTCTTATAAAAGAATGCCCAGCACTGGTTATAAGCATAAAATATATTTATAACGCAATGCTAATCGTACCTAGCCTTTATCACAGCATTGAATACTGTAAAATTAGTATGATTTGTTCATCATTCTTGTGATTATTAAGTCATGTCTGG
Source organism: Danio albolineatus (assembly GCA_903798035.1). Classification (NCBI taxonomy): domain Eukaryota; kingdom Metazoa; phylum Chordata; class Actinopteri; order Cypriniformes; family Danionidae; genus Danio; species Danio albolineatus. Next base: position 3,405,473 of record CAIGQQ010000153.1, read on the forward strand.
TCACAGAAATGTGTTATTTCATACACTGGAGTGGCTTGTCAGTTAAGCTCTTTTCATGGACAAGCTCAAACATGCATTGCACATGTACCACTGTTATAATAACTCATTGCACAGACCCCCCAGGTTTAGTTGCCATTATGAATGTTCCATTATGAATGTTATTTTTTATTTTTTTGGTAATGTTATGAATTTGCATTATGCCTTTATTGGCATTGATTGCCATTATTATTATCTTGGAGACCATTTTTAGTGGTCCGTTGCAAATGATATCACCAATCCTTAGTGCAACCTGTTACTTCTCACCCAAGTAAATGGTGCCCAACTACAGTCATGTAAAGAAACAATCTAGGCGTTTGATTTGTTGTTCTTAGGTGTATGTACACTAACGGAAGTGTAGTGAAGGCAGTGGGTAAGACAGGCATTCCACTTCATGTCTTCGGCATGACTTTTATCTGTAATGACAGTAATGTAGTTATGTTGCTCACCCCTGCTGACAGCTCAGCTATTATCATGCCTTCTGCTGTGGCTGCTGTATGTGCACAGGCTCTTGCATTATGATTGATTGTTTAAGTTGTCATTAAACTTTTAACATAAAACCGCTCAAACAGAGCAATGTTTTGATAGCGCCAGATTATTTATGATTTCTCAGGGAATTTGCCAGTCAATAGCATAGTTATCAATGTTTACTCTATATATTAAACAGAACATATTAAAGTATATTAAAAGTGATTTGGAATTGCTGTAGATAAATCTGATGGTTTGAGGCATTAGGGCTGTCAATGTCAGAATGGCCTAAATTCGAAAATCTTTCTTAAAGGTGCTGTATGTAAGATTTTGACCCTTCCAACGCCTAAGAATACAGTAATATGTTTTCAAATATTTAAAACACATGCTAAGTGAACATTCTTGTTTGTCTGAAAAACAATGCTAAAGTCAGATATTCTACTTTGAAAATGTTAGTTATGTTCTGGAACGGCTGTCTTTATTTTGGTTCTTTTAACCCCCCCAATGCCAGTTTAACCAATTTTATTTCAGCACTCCAGGTTGCCTTCATGGAATAAAGCATATTTGATTCATTCAGTCAGGGAGGCTCTATAAGCATGTGCCTGTGACTGAAAATGTGACCTCTGATGGACAGTAGCAGACTCTGAAATGAGATGCAGATTCATAGTTCCACGTGAGGTTATTAATTAGCAAATAATGGAAATATTACAAGGTGTAAACATTAGGTGAGCAGGTTACATTGTAACCCCGTGTCCTAACAACAGGCTACTTGACGAGATTTTCAGTCATAAGCAATTTGGCTTTTTGTACCAGACTGAAACACGACAGAAATTTAAGTACAGCCATTCAGAAGCACTGAATAGTGCACTTACTGCACTCCAACAAAATGGTACGTTTTACAGTTTAATTAATACATATTAAACCTCTTTAAAATTATTAAATGAACATGCTGAATCACAGATATGTGTTAGCTTGAACTAAGTCACCGTTCTGAAGTTCAATTTCAAACGGTTTATTTTATTTTTAAAATCTGAGGTAAACTACTCAGAGCTGCTTTCAGTATATGGCAATAAATGTCATGTACAATGGCATTCAAACTCACATTAATAGCATTTAACACTGAATAAAGCACATGAGGTGTACCTGAAGTGATTGTGTTCACCTGTGAGCAATTGAAGCCGTTTTTAAAATAGAAATTTTAGGTGTTGGTTAGGGCAAAAACTCCCTTTAGCATGAAAAATATCTCTTCTATCGCATCCTGTTGCTTTTAGTTAGAAAACGGTTCAATAGTCGGGCACACTCACATCAATCTGGCAACCTGAGCTTGCGTGGACTCGTCAGAGTTGCAGAAGTGCAATACCTAGTTCACCCACTGGGTGTCAAACTTTCATACTGCACCTTTAAATGCAAGCATAATTGTAATTATACACAAATGCTAATGGCAATTTTTCATGTTACAGATGAAGTACTGTACTGTCTGCTATTAGTACAAATGAGCGCAAAAAGCAAATGAAACCAGATCAAGCATCACATTTTTAATTGAAATGAAATGGCACTCACTTTTTAAGGTGCACAGCCTTTGAAAAACGATTCATAAAATAAAATATTATATCTTTAGTGCACATGTAAGTGACATTAGAAATGAAGTAAAACAAAAAATGTAAAAGTGCATCAATAACCCATGAAAATGCGTTTCAACAGACATTGTAGTGTTTACGTCACCACTTGAACGTGAAATAGCAAACTGCCATTAAGAATCAAGCATCTCACTGTCACTACACATCTGCAAAATTGGTCAAAAACGTTTAGCATGGATCTGCCTTATGTGAAACAAATTTACAAGAATGTTTACACCACAAAGTGAATGGAAAACCCTGCGAGTAAAATCTATTTATAAGGTTTTAATAGTGTTTCTTTTGTTTTTCTTTAGTTGTAATTAAAGAACAGCTATAATTTTTCATACTTTCTGTTTTTGAAATGCCTAGCACATAATAACATGATATCTTCTTTAATATTCATATTTATAAATGAATATTATAAACTCGTGTGGAGAAAATGATTGACTGAAACAGAATTGAGACATTTCACTGGTGAAATTCCCACCTCCAATTGTGTCTGGAAGCAGCATTATATATATTGATGTTTCACATACTATAAGTTATAGCTTATCTCGCAGAAGTAGCCGTCAACTGTTAAGTGATGTCAATTGATGTGTCTCACTAAGGGTTCTTTGATTTGCCCCGAGTTCACATGTCTGGGGCAGATTGCACCAGCAGTGTGTAAGTTAATACGTAGTTGTGACTTAAAGGGACTCTAAGGTACAACTTACGCTCTACTAAATATTTTTGTGTTGCACATCTGAACTTAGTTTAAACATAAGGCTACATTCCACGACAATAATAAAGAATGATCTTCTCTACTTAATTTTCTTTCAAGGAGTGTTTTGTGGTAATTGTATCCGTCAATTAAAAAGAAGAATTTCTCCATGACTGAGTTTTTCTCCCTGCTCCTTTCTCTTTCACATGTAAGATTAATTAAATTAAGATTAATGTTTTGATACCTCGTTACCACAGCCAAATAACCCTGCAGCCCAAGACTAGTTACTCACTGAAGCTAAGCAGGTCTGAGGCCCCGTTTACACTAGTGCGTTTTAGTTTTAAAACGGCGTTTTAGCATGAAAACGATCCGCGTCCACACGTTTTACCCAATTGTCTCTAGCAGATGTCCCTCCACACTACGCCACCAGAAACGTATATCACGTGACCATTCGCGCACTCTGGGCATGCGCGTTCAAGTATAAACAGGAAGCATGTGTTTCGCTCGGCATTTGATTATTGTTAGTCAACAAATGCTGGTTGAACGATGAACGCGATGGTAAAGAAAGCAAGAGAGGTCTTTTTGAGGACAGACGACGAGGTTGAGTTGTTACATAAAGTAACAAATGAATATAAAACATCCATGGCTATCGAAAATACATTGTTTACAGTGAAGGCTGGTCTGCCGTCTACCGGTGACGTTATAGCCACGTGCACTTGACGAATAAGGAAAGGATATGCAATGACCCAAAGCCCCAATCACGTAGCGGATCTCAGCAGCCACGCCTCCGCTTTCAAAGATATCCGTTTACCTCCATCCACACTGAGACGCAGCAGTAGCGTCTTAGAATGGAAACGGCCTCTCCAGCGTTTTCAAAACGCTCCGTTTTCGCACCTCGAAAACTCCGGCGTAGTGTGGATGGATGGCGTAACCGTAGCAAAACTTATGCATTTTAAAACGAAAACGCACTAGTGTAAGCGGGGCCTGAGCCTGGTCAGTAACTGGATGGGAGACCACATGGGAAAGCTAGGTTGCTGTTTGAATTGGTGTTGGTGAGGCCAGCAGGGGGCGCTCAACCTGTGGTCTGAAAGTCGTAATGCCCCAGTATAGTGAAGGGACACCATACTGTCAGTGAGTGCTGTGTTTGGATGAGATGTTTAACCAAGGTCCTTGCTCTCTGTGGTCATTAAATATCCCATGGCACTTCTCGTAAAAGAGTAGGGGTTTAACCCCGCTGTCCTGGCCAAATTTCCTCCATCGGCCCTTAACGATCATGGCATTCCAATCATCCCATCCACTGAATTGGCTCTATCACTGTCTCTCCACTCCACCTATAGCTGGTGTGTGGTGAGTGCACTGACGCCTTTTGTCCTGTGGCTGCCGTCGCATCATCCAGGTGGATAATGCACACTAGTGGTGGTGTGGAGAGACCCCCATCATGATTGAAGTTTTAAATGAAATATAAATAATTTTTAGCAGCAACAGCATTAACTGAACATTTTGATTTTCCAATGTCCTGCAACATCCGTAAATCAGACTTTAATTTGTCCTATTATACAGGGTGATTCGAAAACAATACCACAACTTTCGGGTTGATGTCACTCGAGTGTCTGGAGTGGGTCATTGAGCATTTTTGAACATGTTTTTTTTTTTTTTACTTAAAAACAAAAAAAAAAAAACTCTATGTACTCTTCACAAACAAATACTGCTCTAGCTGTAAATCCACATAGCTGAAAAAGAGCAGCAATACTACTGACATTAGAAACCTTTCAAATGTAATGTTATCCTAATCTAGTAATTCTAGTGTATTTCACCACCTTTGTCACTTCACCAATGCCTGCCAGTGGGTGGCCACAGAGCCAATGATTAAAAAACATCACATTGGTATGTGGTATGCTGCTGATGTACAGATATTAGAAATTCAAACGAGTTGAAACTGAGTCTTTCAATAATAGCTGTTTCTAAAGGAACAAGAAAGTTTGGAGTTCTAAAATTTCCATTATCTTTTTATAGTGTGTGACCTCTTATATGTCGAGGAAGGTTTGATTTCTTTCATGACCTCTTTTGTTTTGACAACCTCACGTTTGCTAGCCAAGCAAAATAACGTGGTGACATTTACATAGGCACAATTCCCTGAGCAATGTTTGAAATATCACAGAAAGCAAATGTTTAAGTTTACGAGGCATAACACATTTGCACGATCAATGAATGTCAGATTGGTGGAATGTCATAATGTAATTGCTGTCCCAGTAGGGCAAGTGATGTTCTGTCAACCACTGCAAAATCTTTCGCACTGGTCTCAGGCCAGTCATATAGTATTAAACCACTACTAAGGCTATTTTGGACATTGCTACTCATAATAAATCATGTTGATGTTTCAACAACCAAAAAAAAATATATATATATATATATATATATCATTTTGTTTTAATTCATATTTCCTTTATTAGGAATATCAGTTGCAATATCCGTTTAATAATTATCCTCCCATGTTCTAACTTCCCATTAAAAAAATACTAAATAAACATAACTAAATAAAAATATAAATACATTAATAATAATAAAGATAAATAATTTTTAGTTTAAATTTTTAGTTTTTCCTTCATTGGATATAAATAAACTCAAAATGAGCGCTTTTAACTCCCCTAACCTCTAGGTGGCTTGCAGAGACTTATACTAGTGGATGCCACTCTCTCATCGGCTCATTTTCAATTAGAACACATTTCACAAGGCATGATTTCAATCACCGTCAGGTCCAAATATTTAGCATGCCAAATATATCACAGGTGTCAGCGACTCATCAGCGATTCTCTCAGATCGTGTCTTTTATAGTTCACACTTTGTGATTGTTATTCGCTTGAACAAGCACCGATTTGCCTGTGATGAGTTTCACTGTGACGCAGTCTGAACTCGGCATTAGATATAGTCTTATCCCTGCATCGAAAGAGGGTGGAGAGACATGTTTCCACTTTAACAGGATGAGACGTCTTGCTAGTAAAGTAGTAAAAGCTAAAGCCTTTCGGACCATTACTGGAAAGGTTAGCATCTACTGCCATCCCAAAAAATGGCCAGAAGTGGATTTGTATCCAGATCTATGTCGAACGCATCTTTCAAAGTTTTAAGTATTTTAATCCAGTAATCAAATAATTTAGGGTATTCCCACAACATGGATGAGATTCGCTGGTGATTGCTTGCACCTATTTCATGCATCGCTGAAAGAGGGGAATATTTTAGCAAGTCTAGTATTAGTGTAGTAAATCCTATGTAGAATCTCATGTTGCATAAGCCTATGTCTTGCGCATATAGAAGAGGTGTGTGTGAGTTCAAGAGTATGCTCCCTATGTTCATCAGATTACTCAGAAAGGTCTTCCCAAGCGCCTCTGGCTTGATTTGCAGAGCCTGGATTGATATTATGAATCAGATTATAACTGACGTACATGCAATGGTTTGAGTGTGGTTCAAGCTTTAACAAATCATCTAGTGGAGATTCAGGTGGATGATTTGAAACGAGTGGATAGCTTTTGCACAAAGTGGCTGACTTCAAAAAAACGAAGTGTGAATTAGGTGGGTCAAATCATTTTGAAAGGCTATTAAAGGATGAGAAAATACCACTCTCATAGAGTTCATCAATGGTTTTTATGCTCTTATCAAACCACATTCTGAAAGCTGTATCTGTATTGGATGGTGCAAAACAGTGTTCTTTAATTATTGGGGAAAGAATATAAGACCTATGTAAACCAGTGTGTTTCCTAAATTGAGACCATATCTTAACTGATTGGGATACTACTAAATTTGAACTGACCTTTGCAGGTAAAGGTAATTGAGAGGATAAAACAGAGCTCAGAGAAAAGCAAGCTGAGAACTGTTTAGGTAAGCCCAACAAGAGAGTCCAATATAAAATATTTTGGATATTGCAAGCCCAATATTAATCTAGAAAATTAGGCAGTGCAAAATCCCCTCTTTTTTTAGGGAGCTGCAAAATAAATTTCTTAATTTAGCTTTGCTTAGCTTAGCAAAGCCTACAGTGAACAAAGTTTGGGGACTATAAAGAAATACATCTGGGTTAATGAGATCATTAACCCTTTAGGTTATGCGCATACACCCCTCGCAGCGAAGGGGCGTGGCCAAAGGCGTTGTAATGTTATAGCAGAGAAAGCTAAAATGCTGTCCAAACAAACTTTTGCACAGAGCTTGTTCTGTTTCTGTATTTGCGCTTCCAAAGGACATGACACAAAGAGAGAAGTGCTTACAATTAAATTTGAATTATGCTCGATAGCTAGATAGAATTTAAGAAAGGTAATTTTCGAGGATGCTGCCATAATGTTAGCAGAGCGATCAGAGCCTCTTGAGGGCGGGCTTTAGGAGGAACTAGGAAATATGACAGTCGTTTTCATGTTAGCCGAGTAGCTGTATATAAATAAAGATATTTGAAAAAATAACATGATTTTTTACAAGTGAAGCATGAGAACACATTGCATTGCATCTTATAAACACAACCAAGCATTAAAAAATACACTCTGGACCACCCCTTTAAGGTAAATTGGAGTATGTTGAAATAAGTACAAAAAACTTGGGAAGAACAGTTATCTTGATTGGGTTTATGTGCCCAGCTAAAGAAAAGGGGAGTTTAGCCCAGCTTTCAATGTCGGATTCTCAATTTTTAAGTATAGGGATAAAATTAGAGACATGCATTCTAGGCAAGGCAAGGCAAGGCAAGTTTATTTATATAGCACATTTCATAC
>CAIGQQ010000153.1:3423034-3445501 GCA_903798035.1 Danio albolineatus
AGATTGTAAATCAGAGTTTAAATAGATTTGTTTTTCTACCATCACCAATTGTGCTCCTGTTTAACATTAGTCAGCAGACTTTAAAGAGAGGAAATTTATTACATTTTAATAAAAGATTTTGAAACCACCATTATTACTATTACTTCTTTCCTTTTGGCATAACTGGCCTTGTTAAATCATTTACAATAAATCCAGGAAGGTTTATTAAGGTAAAAATTTCTTCCTACTAGCAACATCAGCTCTCTCTCTCTTTCTCCTTCTTTGTACACGGGCCATCCAAATACAATCAATCCCATACAGCTGGATCTACTGCTGCCAGTGAAGGCCACTGTAATGTTATGCAGATTGACAGATACGCTTACGCTTCGCTTGAACTGTTTATAAGTGTTCTCATTAGCTCAGCACCTCCATCTGTACCGCTCGTATAAACAAGACCACAGATATTAAAGTTTTCAAAACATTGCATTATTCATTCAAGTATGTGGCGTTTGCGCTTTATTTAGCAGCAATTCTGTTGGTCGTGAATTTGGCCTGAGGAGTTTCTACATGAGGAGTTTACAATGTTTTTTTTTTTGTAACCCTATCTTTAGTTGTCATGTTACATAACAAGCAGTGGGTTGGATGTTGGCAGCTCAGGGTTTATGTGAATCAGCCCTGCAGTGCTTCCAAAACATGTTGTTATGCTTTAATTCTGAGTCGTTGTTCTTGCACAGGCCGCTGCTTCAGGATGCAGTAAAGAATCCAACTCGCACAAGGACGACGGAGTGTTTAAAGCTCCAGCTCCTCCTCCCAAAGTCATCAAGTCCGTCACTATCCCTACTGAACCGTACCAGGACATGGTCACTGCTCTCAAATGTCGGAAAGAACACAAGGAGGTGAGTACATACACTTGACCCATCCCCCTTTTCTGACATTTCAGAATCAAATATTATGAACAACACTTTTTGTAGTGTGATTAGAGGGTAGTTAAAGTCAGTGGGTGAATCAAAAGGAGTGGGTGTCATCAAAAAATATTTGATGCACTAACATTCTTCAGAATACCTGTGCTGCAGCCTAATTAGCCCACTGTGTCCTAACTACACATGCCATAACACAACGTAAAAGGTATATTTTTCATGTTGAAATAAGTTCGTCTTAACCATCTGCAACATGTAGAAATTTAATTTATTAAAAGTTTTTGTTCGTCATCGCAGCAAAACAACAGCATAAACTACAATGACGAGGGCTGGGCGATTATTTGGAAAAGAATCAAAATAATCGACATTCAGAACCTATAATTGATTATTTTCCCAGGCCGATTTTATTGATTATTTTCCCGTCCGTGTGTAGAGTCATGTCAATTTCACATTACGGCAATTTTATTGTAATAATAATTTAACCATATTAACAAAAATAACTGAGCAAATGAAAGCAGGTGAAACACATACCGTGTGTGATAATGAAAGGATGATTCTTTTAATCTGTTCAAAGAATAGTTAAAGCGAAAGCAGCAACAGCTTCTGCTTACAGAAGCATATATATTTTTTAAATCTGAAAAAGAACTGTGGGTGCACGATCATCACTTTTTGTCCAGTCTATTTTAAAGAGAACCCATTGCACCACTTTTCCTCTTGGCACGGTTGCTTTTGCGCAAGTAAACGAGAACGTGTATGCTTTTTCAACAGACACGCGCACGCTTTTTAAACAGTCGCGCGCATCACATCACCTGTGCACCTGCTTTCTCGAATACAGTTATTTTTGTCAGTCGTGCTACACCATCTCAGTTCAATCAGTCTCAGCCAATCAGTGAAGTGCGAAGGCAGGGCAAGTAAAGCAGGCTATTGTTTACTGTAGAAAGCTAAAATGACATTGGTTTTAAATAATTCAAATTAAGTTTTGAAACTGTTTGAAATAGTTTAATTTGTATTTTGAAAGCCATAATCCATGTTTTCTATGCTCAGGCTCACCAATTTGGGGGTACATTAGACCCTTTGTCCCACCCTGGGCTTGAGGGAATATCTACACACTTATGTATCACACACTTATATTTTGTATTAAAAGTAAATCTGTACTAGGTACGCTTTGCTGCTGAGTTAAGAGATGTGTAATGCACTAGACATTTGAATATTTGGTGTCTTTGTACTAAAAGCCCGAGCAGGAGCCAATTAAATTTGAAAGTCGGTGGCATGGAACCTGTGAAAAAGGCACAAAGCTCAAATCTTAATATGCATACAAAGTAGTGCAGCTGTTTTTCAATGAATTCTGAATTTGAATGTCTCAGTGGCAGCATATTGAAAACCCTGGCATGATCATTACACTTTTTTTACAGTTACACACAAAGACCTATTGATGGGGTCTGGAAAGAACTAATGTAATTCTTATTGTGGGATGTTAAACAGTTTGAAAGGTGTTCAAGCCAACCTACAAAAAAAACCCTATTTTTTTACTTCATCATTAGTTAAGCTGTAAACCATTCAAATTGCTGTCAATTAAATCAGTTTCCAGACCACCCTGCCCTTGTTTTAAAGTCTTTATATTAGCTTGTAGGCCTATAATCTGTGAATATGGATCAACAAAGCATTTATATTTCTCATGAATGAATTTAAATTATTAATATTAAATAATAATATTACGGAAGATCATATATATTTTTTTGGCTGCTTCCAAAATCGCATACTTCCCTATTTTACTGTATGCAAGCTGAACTGTATGACCGAATACGTAGTAGGGCTGCACGATATTGGAAAAAACTATTTTCATTCAATGCGATATAAATGCAATTTCACCAAATGACTTGAATAGCTTACAAAGAATTCATGATTTTATATCGATTTAGAAGATTCTGTAGGGGAGCGTGTCTGCATAAAATATAATTTAAAAATAAAATACAAGCATAGTTTAATACAACAGACTAAAGATGCAAATAAACAATTTATCATTTTCTGGGAGTCAAACAGTATTTAGAAGCAGAAATTAAATAATCACTGTAAAATATTATTGTAATAACACTATCATTTTAATTGAGTAAATAATTATATGATGTTCAATAATTCTTTACGCTACAAACGTTTTTTAAACGATTTATTGTGCCCAAATGGCTCAAGTTTGCTTCAAATTTTTACAATCAGGCCTTAAAAACACATACAAATCACTAACTTTCACTCGAAGGTTAAAATGTGAAATTACTTCACACTGTTATGTTTGTCAACTATATAACAATTTGTTGTGCCCAAATGGCTCAAGTTTGCTTATTTTTTACAATCTGCCTTAAAACCCACATACAAATAATAAATCTTCTCTGTAAGGTTAAAATGTGAAATCACTTCACTATGTTGTTAACTGTAATGTCTGGTCAACTATAATCCCAACTACATTGCAGATCCCTGCAATGTGCACTAATTTAAGAATAATAATACATTTTATTTGGTTAAGGAAAAAATATTTAAACGAGTTGATAATTATGCTGTCAACTGGTTCACTATGATTCTACACGGTATTGGGAAAATCTGACATTGCAATATTAATTTCCTTTTGCAATATTTACTTTTTTTTTCTTTTTCTTTTTTTTTGCTATAAATACTGCGATTTAAATACAGTTTCACCAGATGGTTTGAATTCTGTATTTGACTGTTTCAAGGGAGTCTAGCAAGTATTTAGGTACAGAATTTAAGTAATCACAATACAAATTATTTAAGGTTGCCTTGTTTCTAGTCCAAATATCGAACAAATAAAACATTTTTTATTATTATTTATTTTAAGTAAAGTCAAAATTAAGTGAGATTTTCCCTAAAACAAGCAAAATAGTCTTGTTTTAGGTTTGGTAATGCAGATAATAAGACATGAAACAATACAAATAATAATTTAGGTTTTAGATTAGATTCAACTTTATTGTAATTACACATGTACAAGTACAAGGCAACGAAATTCAGTTTAGGTCTAACCAGTAGTGCAATAGCAGCAAGTGCAGAATACAAATATATATTTAACTGACTATAAGAAACTTTGCAAGTACATGTCAACTTACACTAACCCTACACCTAACCCCAACCTAACAGTCTACTTGTAATCTAATGAGAATTAGCTGCAATATAACTTCAATTCAACAAACAGACCTTCAAAATAAAGTGTGACCAAAAAAAAGTGCCCGCACAAGTACATGCTAGATCAGGGATGTCAAACTCAATTCCTGGAGGGCCAAAGCCCTGCACAGTTTAGTTCAAACCCTAATTAAACACACCTGATCAAACTAATTGAGTCCTTTAGGCTTGTTTGAAACCTACCAGTAAGTGTGTTGAAGCAGGGTTGGAACTAAACTGTGCAGGGCTGCGGCCCTCCAGGAATTGAGTTTGACATCCCTGTGCTAGATTGTTTGAAAGCATTCACCAAAGCATTCAGTAGCTTAAAGCAATGTGTGAATTATCATTTAGCACTAAACGGGTCTTATACTTGCCGTGTTAATATAGAAATAAAAGTGACCTAAAAACCCCAATAAGGCAGATGCTTCATTGCCATCATGAAACTAACATTCACTATGTGATTCTGCTTTCTGAGTGCATGCTCTGGCAGATGGTTACTGAATCAATAAAACAGCCATCGACATGCTTGCTCTCTCCGCAGTTGTACACCGTTGTTCAGCATGTGAAGCACTTCAATGATGTGGTGGAGTTTGGTGAGAATCAAGAATTCACAGATGACTTTGAATATCTTGCCACTGGTCTGAAGACTGGACAACCCCTCAACACACGCTGCCTTAGGTACAGAAAACCTTTCATGTTTGAGCATTCAAACCATTCTATTTTTAATCCGTGACCTTATGTGTGTATTTGTTAAACAAACTTCTTCTTCTTGCTTGTTTGCAGTGTTATTAGTTTGGCCACACGGTGTGCAATGCCCAGTTTTAGGATGCATCTGAGGGCTCGTGGAAAAGTGGCCCAGGTCTTTAAAACTCTCGGTGATGCACCCCAACATTCAGTAAGTCCAAAATAGTTTTGACTTATTTCAAATCTTCAATGGTTGATGTCTCATGCGTAACTGGTTTTGTTTTTTCCCTCTTTTTCAGAATCTAGCTCTGTGTACGGCCTCTCTTATGTACATTCTCAGCCGAGATCGCTTGAACATGGACCTGGACCGGGCCAGTCTTGATCTTATGATCCGATTACTGGAGTTAGAACAAGACAAATCCATCGCTGATCAGTTGACGACAAAAGAGATGAACAAAGTGAAAGAAAAAATTCGCAAACTCTGCGAAACGGTCCACAATAAGCATCTTGATTTGGAGAATATCACAGTAAGCTTGAGATCAGATTTTGCTTGTTTATTGCACAAAACAGTCATGTTTGTGGGCTTTTCCATTGCGTTCCATACCTAGTACCATTTTTAATGAGTTTTTCTTTCATTATTTGATCAAATAAGAATACATTTTTTTCTTGTACTCTCCTAGTCACTGCACTTTAAGTTTACCCATCTATAGCTACATTTCCATCCAGCTATTTTTATTTGCATTTTAGAAATGTGCATAAAAAAACGATGGATGGAAATGCCATGATGCGCATAAATTTAGAAATTTTGCATTAAAAAATGTATGCACATAACTGAGCAGGATAAACTGTTTACTCGATAAGATGCGCATAAACTGCGATGGAAACCCTTACCACATAAATTCCGCATAAAAAAAAGTTATGTGATTTTGTTATTAAAGTTTATGTGATGATACAAATGTGTGTAAATGGACAAACCAGCATGCTGAGCACATCGTAAAACATCTGAAATGTTGTTTTGCTCATTCTAAAACGCCTTACCGTTTAAGTAGTTGTGTTATTATATTATTAATGACCTCCAGAATCAAGAGTGTGTGCTCCACGTCTGACACCTTCAAACGCCACCGCGTGTTCACTGCGTGTCGGTATTGCCTTCTGAGGCAGAAATCATTTATTAAATGAAGAAAACGATTGACACAGCTTCTCCTACTGCAGCAAATTACGTTTTTACTGTTGATATTTGGCGCCAGTCAGGAAGTGACGATTTGTCCGCTTTGACTCGTTGGATGGAAACGCTGCCTTATTTGCATGTTTTTTATGCGATAATCCAGTTTTGCGCATAAAGTTCATTCACATTTTTGGATGGAAACATAGCTTATGATGACTTCTGTTGCTGAGAAATGTGAAAAAGGTCTATTGGTCTGAGAGAAATGTCTCTACCCGTGTCATTGGATTTGTGACACGACACTCCAAACCCACTATATTTAAATAGTCAACAGTAGCCACTGCTGTATTGTTAGTTTGCATGACTAAACCGTTTTACTACCGCAAGACAAACGCACCTAATGCCCCATTTACACTAGCAGCAAATTTGTGGCGATCTGCTGAAAACGAAGGTCTGTGTAGGTCTACAGCATGGAGAATACAACCAGACTCTGCAGGAGCCGAGCGAGGATCACGTGAGCTTCACTGGTGCTCCTGTTGGCTGTCGCTCAAGAAGGCCGCTCTTTATTTGCATAGTCAAAGGATTCTCAACTTTCTTGTGTCCCACTTTCTGTTGACTTTCTGTTGAAATGAACTGTCGCTTGTCACTTTGCTGCTTGTCGCATAGTTTGAATGAGGCTTAAAATGGCAGCGTCGTAGACAGTAGGAAATTTTAAGAAATTTCTCTAATTGAGCACGTTTACATTCAATTTTTCAATTCAAAAAACTTTATTTGTCCCCTAGAGGCAAGTCAAGGTATATAGAGCAGCACCAAAAGAAAACAATATTATTAACACACTGATCACAATGCAAAAATAGATAAATGACTATAACAACAATAAATAGCAACAAATATGTTAATTAAAAATATGTGAAATACATACTGAAATTTGTTACAGTTTAAGAGTGTTACTTTTTGGAGTTTAAAAGCAAAATAGCTTCAGGAACAAAAGTGGCTCTCCTCTGAGTTCTACACACAGCGCAGCGAAACAGTCTTCCAGAGGGGAGCAACTCAAATGCTGTGAATGGTCCTTAACAATCTTGCTTGCTAACCTAAGACTCTGTTGATCACATATACATGAAAGAGATCTAACAGGCAATCCAAGAATCCTAGAAAACACTATAACAACTCTGTAGCCGATTTCTATTCTGTAAATTAATAGAATGAAACCAGCAAGAAATGGAAAATGTGACCACACTCTCTATAAAAGAATAATAAAAGACAACAAAATGTCTTTACAGACTCCAAAAGAACTGAGTCTCCTAAGCAGATAATGCCGCTGCTGGCACCTCTTAAGAATCTTACATGGACATCAATACTACAAGTTTAATACGATTAAGACAATACTCTGATTAAGTGTCTACTATGGAAACAGCGATTGTTTTTTTTTTTTTTTTGTCTAAACAGAAGGGAAATTAAGCCATGTTGAGGATTCCTATTTTAGTCACGTAATTGAAGTGCTGTACAGACATGTAAACACGTAAAACTATTACCATTTTGTAGAACTTTTTGCTGCATTAAGCGACAGAATGCACATACGGCAGTTATCAGCTATTTGACGACAAACAAATGAGAATGGCTTTCAACAAGAGAGCACTTTTTCAGTGCGACTGGGAAACAATGACTATGCTGAGAATTTTAGTTATAAGTTTTTCATGGGGCCATGAATAAACTGTTAATGAATGAAATGACAGAGGTGGCCTGTTACTCAATCGTTAGTAATTGCAATCATCAGTTTGCACACAGTGTGAGAAATTGACTGCAGTTAAACTTGATGTACAATTTTAAAACAAAACACCCAAAGCCACATATGGTACCATGACAAACATGAACCGTTGCGTGAATTGCCAGTGGAAACTAGCATCCAATGCTGACATTATGATGTTAATCTAACTTTGTATTATAACATGTAAAACGGGAACATGACAGAAACATTTATAAAGCAACTCATGTAAAAACCTTAATCATATTATTGTCTGATTCTGAATTATTCGATGACTGATGTCCATGTAAATGTAGTCATTGGTAGCCTAGGAGTGCATCTAGTAAGAGCTGGATGGGAAATCACACCAGTAGAGGTGGTGCAACTATAGCAATAGGCCACACTTTATTTTGATGGTCAGTTTGTTGAATTTAAGTTACATTACAACTAATTCTCATTAGATTAGAAGTAGATTGTAAGTTAGGGTTAGTGTAAGATGACATGTACTTGCAAAGTTTCTAATAGTCAGTTAAATGGCTGTTAAAGAACTTGTAATGTCTGTATCAACAGATATTAAGCAGACAGTCTACTAATACTTAAACGGATCATCTAAATAAAGTGTTACTTGATGATCTCACCCTGCTATGGGAATGCAAGTTGAGCCATACCTAATCATACTCTACCACACAGTGGTAAAACGGCTTATGTTTTCTAGAATATTATTCTGCTTGTGTTATTGCACGTTTGGGTGGGAGTCTGTTTTCCCTTGGGGTTTTCAGAAATGTTCAGTTTCTACTCCCTCTAGTGGATACACTTAAGTGCTAAGGTTATTATAATTGTATGGATGGACTGTTTCAACATTCAGTCTGTGCTGAAGGAAACATTCACCCCAAAATGTAAATAGCTTGAACACCCCCATGTCATTTGAAATTCTTTTAGCGTTTCTTCCATTCAGCATAAAACGTATCCTGCAAAGAATTTTAAGTCATTTATAAGTTATTACAAGTTGCTGATTGATAAATAATGAATGAATAATACAAGCAATACATAAACAACCAAACATCATCCATGCAACACAGAAGTATAGAGGTTGCAGCTATAGATAGAATAGAAACTAGTTTGTAAGTTTCTTTAAAGATGCAGTCTTCTGAAGCCTCTGTGTGAACAAGCGGCTATTCACTGAAAGTCTGAAGTATCAGAAGTATCAGTGTTTCATTTTATTTCATCTATATATTACATCTAAATATATACGCCCACCATCCACTTTATTAGGTACACCTGTCCAACTGCTTGTTAATGCAAAATACTAATCAGCCAATCACATGGCAGCAACTCAATGCATTTAGGAATGTAGACATGGTCAAGACAATCTGCTGCAGTTTCAGTCGAGCATCAGAATGCGGAAGGTGATTTAAGTGACTTTGAACGTGGCATGGTTTTTGGTGCCAGACGGGCTGTTCTGAGAATTTCAGAAACTGCTGATCTACTGGGATTTTCATGCACAACCATCTCTAGGGTTTACAGAGAATGGTCCGAAAAAGACAAAATATCCAGTGAGCGACAGTTCTGTGGGCGCAAATGCCTTGTTGATGCCTGAGGTCAGAAGAGAATGGCCAGACTCGTTCGAGCTGATAGAAAGGCAACAGTAACTCAAATAATGACTCGTAACAACCGAGGTATGCAGAAGAGCATCTCTGAATGCACAACATGTCAAACCCTGTGGCGGATGGGCTACAGCAAAAGAAGACCGCACCGAGTGCCACTCCTGTCAGCTAAGAACAGGAAACTGAGGCTACAATTCGCACAGGCTCACCAAAATTGTACAATAGAAGATTGGAAACATATTGCCTGGTCTGATGAGTCTCGATTTCTTCTGCAACACTGATTTCTTGAACATGACAATGAGTTCACTGTACTCAAATGGCCTCCACAATCACCAGATCTCAATCCAAGGGAGCACCTTTGGGATGTGGTGGAACGGGACATTCTCATCATGGATGTAAAGCAGACATATATGCAGCAACTGCTTGATATTATCATATCAATATGGACCAAAATCTCTGAGGAATATTTCAAGTACCTAGTAGAATCTATGCCATGAAAGATTAAGGCAGTTCTGAGGGCAAAAGATGGTCCCACCAGGTACTTGTAAGGTGTACTTAATTAAGTGGTGGTGAGTGTATATGTTTTTGAACCTGGTGAATGCTACAAAAATCTTTAGCTTTATAGGGGATGAAGTTGTAGACTTAGTCTGAGTATAGTTTCTCTGAGAATGTTTTATGTGCTGCTGACTGTAGCTTTTGTAAACTGTTCTCACAGGATGTCTATATAAACAGCTGAGTGCTGCGCATTTCAATGAAGCAGAATTTAGGGATTTTTTCAAAGTTGAGCTTTTCTTACTTGACACTTTTTTTTTAATGCTGATGTTGGTAAAAAACAGAAAGACATCTGTCAAGAAGATAAATGTGCACATAGACCAACAATTAAAAATACACACAAAAAATACACAAACACATGCACATTACCTCAATCAATATGTAGTTACATCCACAAATGCTAGTTAAAACTGGAAGAAGGAAGCCTTATGTTAACAGTGTCCAGAAGTGCTGTTGACTTCTCTGGTCTCGGAGGCATCTGGGAAGGACCATCACATAATGGAATATTGTAAATGTTTTTTGAGAGAAAAGGATGTCATGGGCTCCGAAACAAAAAATAACATTAATATATAATCAAATATATATATCACCTGTACATAAACAATTCTAGCAACATATTGAGCAAACTCTCTATCTCTGTTGGACATGTCAGTGTCAGTATGGTTAATTAACACTATAGTATGTTTTAATGTGTGTGTCTGACAACTGAAAATAGATCTGGTAGCAGACATCTAGACTTTTTACTTGCACTTTTTTGTTAACATTTATTATTTATTTATTTTAGATATGCATTTTCTCATTCTAATTCCAATGCCTAATAATCAAATAGTTAAAATGACTATAATGAAATATTCTTAAAAATAAAATGTCATGTGTTGTTTTGGAAGAGTGTACTTGCATCGTGACGATATTATATTGTCATTCTGGCATTATTAATGAGAAAAAAATTGTCTTAAGATTACAATATTATCATTTATCGCAATATATTTAGGTGCAATATAATGTACAACAAAAAATAGATATCTTGACAAGCCTAAGTACCACATTCTGTGTAAACCCCCAATAAAATACAGCAAGTTAAATTCACAGATACATTAAATTAAAACACCCTTTATCAAACTATTCAAATATTTACACACTTTAATGTTTTTTGCTCAAGCCTGAAAAACTTTTAAGAAGTTGTTTCTTTACATTTCCCGCTGTCCATTTACATTCGATTTAATGTTCTGTTCGGCAAACAGAACTTTACATTTGCATAATGGAGTCATTAGAGCTGGATGTATTTTTTTCTAATATCTTTCAGACTGATTGTGCTTTGTTTTTCTTGGCAGACGGGACATTTAGCCATGGAGACTTTGCTGTCATTGACGTCAAAGAGAGCAGGGGATTGGTTTAAAGAAGAGCTCCGGCTTCTGGGAGGCCTGGACCACATTGTAGATAAAGGTATTCTGCGTTTTTGTAATATTAGTTAAAGATAAGTCCATAGTATGTTCTATTAAGTGAAAACCATCCCTTTTACTTGGATTTCATAAATTGCTTTTAAGAGTGAGTTATGATTGTGTGTTTCCTCAGTTAAAGAGTGTGTGGAGAATCTGAGCCGAGAGGATGATAAGGAGAACTTAGTAGCATCTTTGTGGGGTGCTGAGAGATGTCTTCGTGTTTTAGAAAGTGTAAGTCTGATGTTTAACCACTCTTTTAACTTCTGATGCTTGGATTTCAGTTGTTATGTTATTTTAGTTTCAGTCAAGTGCAGTAGGGCTGCGTAATATATATCGTTTCAGCATTGATATTGCATTTTGGGTCTAAATTGTAATTCATCATTTGCATGTGTTCTTGAGGCCTGAGGGTCTTACAAGCATTCAGGCTTAAGAAGTTGTATAGTTTGTAACATTAATGATAATACAATTTGGTGAATTTTGTATACAATGAACACTACACAGAAATATTTTACAATTGATTATGAAATTGTTGTACTGGAATACTTTTGGACTGCTTGGAAAACAACAAAACATTTCATTTTTATATCTTTATTGTTAACTGTGCTTGTAGATTGTTTATTGAAATTTATGCAGATGCCCTTTGTTATAATCAACCTAAAATGATAAATTCTTTCCAAATATTAATTCGCAAATTGTATTCATATCGCAATATATAATCACAGAATAACAAAACATTGCGATGTTGGATTTTTTTCAATATTTTGGTGCAGTTTTAAGTGCAGCGCAACAGCTATTTCTCCTAAAACCTATAAACTCATTTCCATTAAATACACAGATTAAAAAATACTTATTATAAATCATGAGCAGAATAAATTATTTGCTTTTTTTATGGTTTTAATAATAAATCACATTTCACATTTCAGCTGACAAATAATTATCTAATCGAGAAATAAAAGCCAAAAATATGAGCCAAAAAAGCTATGATCAGTTGGCTGGTTTCACTCCTGCTCTAGCCGTAGTCACAATTTGATATGAATTAGCTTTCACAATGAATGTAGAAAGGGGTGCGCTATATGTTGCTGGAGAAAATCTAAGTTTACAAGGTTTTCTTTATGTATTATTCTTGTTTTTGCTACTTGCAATAGTGCTACTGTGCTGTCATGACAACACTAGTAAAATGACTCCTCGACTCATTCAAGGTCACTAAAATTTTCCTGTCAATAAAACGTTATTTAATTGCTTGTATTTTATTTTTTATTCAGTATCATTTTAATTTCAGTATAAGTTAAGATTAATAAAATTTTATTAAATGTCTTAAATTACTTTAAATTCTTTAATAAAATAATAAATACTAATTACAAAGCAAGGGAGGTGCCTTGGCGCAGTGGGTATCTGTCGTCTCACAGCAATAAGGTCACTGGTTTGAGCCTTAGCTGGGTCATTTGGCATTTCTGTGTGGAGTTTGCATGTTCTCCCCGTGTTCATGTGGGTATCTTCCGGGTGCTCCGGTTTTCCCCACAGGCGAAAGACATTGGATAAGCTAAATTGTCCATAGTGTATGGGTGTGAATGAGAGTGTAGGAGTGTATACGACCCCTGATTAATAAAGGGACTTAGCCGAAAAGAAAATTTTATGTATTAGAAAGCATTTTCAGCCAAGTTGATTCAGACTTTTCATTTCGGTGCACCGTAATTTCCACTGACACAGCAAGGTTATTTATATGGTGTGATTATAGGCTACAATTTAGGGTTAGTAAAGCTTTTTTCTTTTCTAAATTGTGACCTGATAAACTATAAGCTAATTGCCAGTCAATATATAAACGTGATACTAAATATATTAGTAATATTACAGAATATTAAATTTAAAGTAAATATAGTTTTTTGTTGTTGTTTTTTTTTTGTTTTCTTGAGCATCAAATTACCTTATTAGGTGTCATGTGTTAATAATGAATACAAAAAATTAAGCTATCATCACATCAGTAAACTACATTTTAAAGAGGACAACAAAACTGGTAATAAGTATTTTTAATTTACAAATAAGGGCGCCACGGTGGCGTAGTGGGTTTGCATGTTCTCCCCTTGGTCGCGTGGGTTTCCTCTGGGTGCTCTGGTTTCCCCCACAAGTCCAAAGACATGTGGTTTAGGTGAATTGGGTAGGCTAAATTGTCCGTAGTGTATGAGTGTGTATGGATGTTTCCCAGAGATGGGTTGCAGCTGGATGGTCATCCGCTGTGCAAAACATATGCTGGATAAGTTCTTTTGACCCCAGGCCGAAAAGAAAATGAATGAATGAATAAATTCAAAAATAATTTACAATTTAATTTAATTTTAATAGTGTGCCATTTACTTGATTTCAATTGCAGTTAGGGCTGTGCGATTAATCGAAAATGAATCGCATTTTGAAAGATTGCGATTAGTTAATCACAAGAGGCTGCGATGTGAAATGTATATGTATTATTGAATTTCCCCTGCCCAGAGCAAATGCGTGACTGTCATCTGTGTGTGAGAGTCTTACTAGCCAATTGAGTGAGCATACTTTCGTTCTACCCAATCAAAATCGCCCAACCAAACTATGCGAAATGTCGGAATAAAAAAAGAAAACAAATCGGAAAACGCAGACAAGTAAGATAATGAGGTCTGATACTTCAGATGCATTAATAGACGAATAAATATCAAAGAAAAACAGCATTTGTAATATTGGAATATTTTGGTTTCAAAGTCACAGACCTTGAACTAAAACAGGTAATTTTTAAGAGCTGTTGCAGAATTGTTGCCACAACTTAAAGATTATTGAGCTCATACTTGACTACAACAATTAAATCACAAATCAAATCGCAATATCTGTCAAACTAAAATCGCAATTAGAAATTATGCCCAAATCGCACAGCCCTAATTGCAGTATTTCACAATTTGAGGAAAGGAAAAAAGAAGGCTTGAAAGGTTGCATAAATGTTTCTATAGTGCACTAAGATTCTAGTCATGCATACCAATTATATCCTTTATCTGTAGAACTTAAAATGGCTTGTGTTTGCTGGTAGAGCGAGTCAGACTCTAGATTTCTCTGAGGCATAAACAGATTGCATCAACCTTGATATTAACCTACTGTAGATTGAACAACAGGGTCAGACACACAAATCTATTTCTGCTCGACCAACTTAAAAGAGGATTCCAATTATTAATTAATAATTGTGTCTCTTTTTTATTCTAATACAGGTAACTGTTCATAATCCAGAAAACCAGGGCTACCTGATTGCGTACAAGGACTCTCAGCTCATTGTGTCTTCAGCAAAGTAAGTGCCTACAGATGGAGTTTTTCAGCATAGCTATAGTTTTTAGGGTAAAGCTTATTGCGCTCTGAATTTGAAATCTTCGCACTTTATGTCAATTTGATTTGTGTCAATTGTATTAATACACTGCTTATGAAACTTTTGTCCTTCGTAAACTGTTGCAGGTTAAATATATATATATATATATATTTCATATCCAAAATATGTTTTGATATGCTTTATAAGCGAATGCTAAAATCCAGAATGCAGTCACTTGCAGCACAGAGCACTTTGTCAAAGAAAACAGAATGTGGCAGATAGATGAGAACCACGGCTGTTGAATGTTGCATGCTAGATTCAGTGCCTAGCGCACACCTTTTCCATGCATCTGTTTGGTAAATGCGTGTCAAGGATGCAAAAAGGGTTGTAACTGTCCGCAGCATGATCATCGTAAAGGGGGTTACAAACCGGATGCACCGCGCCACTCAGCGCCATGCAAACATAGGTTTAAATCAGGGTACGCACACTGGTGTAGCAAGTCGACGGCTTATTGCTGTGCCCAGCTACAACTCAAAGACACTGTTCATATTTCTCATATTTTAAATTATTTCATTTTTAATAACATGCTAATGTGCGCGTCCGGTGTGTGTTACTTCCAACTGTCACTTCCAATGTCCAGAGTCTGCTTTTGCTTCATTGACCATTGACTGCAGGAAAAAGAACATTAAGCTGGATGCCAACATTATCCGCACATAAGCGAAAAGCTTTATGAACCCTTTGCTGACAGCAATGAATGTTTGCGCCTGACAACAGGTTTTGGTCTTTGGTTTCTTTCTATAATACTGGACTTATTTTTCTGCAAAAGTTTGAACTTTGAGAGTGTTTATACGAGAGAAAAGTGTGAAAATGTTGATGCCTCTCTGAGAAAAGTGTATTGAGGGGTTTTACAGCCTTAAAATATCTAGAATAATTGTAAAAAATAAAGCTGACTACTTTGCAGATTTCGCCTATGCGGGTTATTTTTTTTTAGAACGTAACCAAATATATTAGACAAACACTGCAGTGCTTTAGCATTTTCTCCGTAAATAAAACTTGTATCAGATTTGCAGCAATGTTTTGTCAGCTTGTCATCCTCCGAGAAAACGGTTGATGGTCACCTAGCAATCTATGTACTTTTTTCAAATTATGTACATTTTTAAAACCTCTCAGCCAATTATGTGTTTTTACTATTTTATAACTGAATTGTTTGTAAGGACTATTAATAACAGTAACTTTCAGAATGAAATTAGTTGGTTTGTTGGATGAACACATTAAATCATGGTTATTGTTGTGTTTTTGTTAGACATTAATAACTGTGAGGGTTGGGTATAGGGTTGGGGAGGGTGTAGACGTTAATAACTGTGATGATTGGGTTTAGTTGTGGAATTGGTGTAGATGTTAATAACTGATGGTTGGGTTTAGGATTGGGGAAAGGTGTAGACGTTTATAACTATAAAGGTTGGGTTTAGGTTTGGGGAAGGTGTAGACATTTAACTATAATGGTTGGGTTTACGGTTGGGGAAGGTATGACGTTAATAACTGATGGTTGGGTTTAGGGTTAGGGAAGGTGTAGACGTTAATAACTGATGGCTGGGTTTAGGGTTGGGGAAGGTCTAGATGTTTATATCTACAATGGCTGGGTTTAGGGTTGGGAAAGGTATGACTAATAACTAATGGTTGGGTTTAAGGTTGGTAAAGATGTAGACGTTAATAACTGATGGTTTGGTTTAGGGTTGGGGATGGTGTAGACATTTATACCTACAATGGTTAGGTTTAGGGTTGGGGAAGGAATGACGTTAATAACTGATGGTTGGGTTAAGGGTTGGGGAAGGTGTAGACATTTATAACAGCAATGGTTAGGTTTAGGGTTTGGAAGGTATGACTTTAATAACTGATTGTTGGGTTTAAGGTTGGGGAAGGTTTAGACAATTATAACAGCAATGGTTGGGTTTAGGGCTGGGGAAGGTATGACTTCAATAACTGATGGTTGCGTTTAAGGTTGTTAAAGGTGTAGACGTTAATAACTGATTGTTGGGTTTAGGGTTGGGGAAGGTGTAGACGTTAATAACCGATGGTTAGGTTTAGGGTTGGGGAAGGTGTAGACGTTAATAACCGATGGTTAGGTTTAGGGTTGGGGAAGGTGTAGACATTTATAATTACAATGGTTGGGTTTAGGGTTTGGGGAAGGTATGACGTTAATAACTGATGGTTGGGTTTAGGGTTGGGGAAGGTGTAGACGTTTAAAACTACAATGGTTGGGTTTAGGGTTGGGGAAGGTATGACGTTAATAACTGATTGTGTTTAGGGTAGGGGACGGTGTTGACGTTAATAACTGATATTTGGGTTTAGGGTTGGGTAAGGTGTAGGGGTTAATAGCTATGCTGGTTGGGTTTAGGGTTGGGGAAGGTGTAAACATTTATAACAACAATGGTTAGGTTTAGGGTTGGGGAAGGTATGACTTTTAATAACTGATGGTTGGGGTTAGTGTTGGGGAAAGTGTAAATGTTAACTGTGATTGTTGGGTTTAGGGTTATGGTAGGTATAGACGTTAATAACTGTCGGTTGGGTTTAGGTTTGGGGTAGGTGTAGATGTTAATAATTGTGATGGGTACAGTGCCATCTTGCCAACAACATAGTTTTGACGATAACTCGATAACTTGAAGTTACGTGTGATGAAGTGTTCCTTTAAGGACGGAAATGTGTGTTAAGTGTCTGCAGTGTCAAAAGTTCAAATAGTATCAAAATTCCTCTGATTTTCAGAAATAAACTTTACATTTTGCAATAGTCCCATACTGCTCTATAATAAGGAGGTGAACTTTCCTGCCTCTCCGTGCTGTGGATTGGATGAACACAACATTTCCTCTTTTTTTTTAAAGATGAATGATTTTTTTGCAAATGTTTAATTAATGTTTTTCGGACTGTGTGTGATACATTTTTCAGATACAAATACAAAAAAAAAAATCATAAAAAGTTTTCGGACTTCAGTGTGCAAAGACCTTAATCAAGCAACACAGATGTCATGTTTTCCTGACTATTTTTGGCAGTAAGTCACTGGTACTGTGCGGTCAGGCAGGGTGCAGGTTAACTGTGCAGTTTGTACTAGCTTCCCTCATTATAGCAGACAGCCTCCAGACTCATTAACAAACCCAACAGCAACAGGAACACTTTATCAACAGCACCAGCTGCCAAGACCATAAGCGCAGAACTGCTGTGCCACAGACCACCCTCTGTTACGGCTCATACCGTGCTGACATATCTTAAAGAGACCAATAATTTCAAACATTAACAGGAGTTGAATACAATCTCAAGGGTCCAAATTCAAAACACTTAAAAGGACAGTTAAGTCCTAAATGACAGTTGTAATTTAGCGCCTCGTGTTATTCCGAGCACGTATTACTTTCTTTCTTGCATGTCAGAATGTCACAGCCCATACAATGAAAGCATACAGTGATCAAGGGCCGTCAGACACTTAAAAGCTTGTCCGTGTGAATCTTACATCAGTCAGATTCATGCTCCTCATTTGAAAACGCGCAAGCCAAAGTTATCAAAGGATATTATCGAATACTCTTGGACTTGGTCTGTTCTTTGCACAAACTCCAGATGACCTGTTTTCACATTTATAATACACTAGAGATGATGGGAAACTTGGTTTAACAGCAAAAGAAAGAGATTATTGCATTTCCTATGTCTTTCTAAAAGAGGTTATGGCAGTCAGGTCAGTGAAAAATGTAAAAATGCATTTTTATATATATTTCTCTCCCAATTAAAGTTTTTTTTTCCTTTTTCTATAATAATAATAATTCCTTACATTTATATAGCACTTTTCTAGACACTCAACCACCACCAGTGTGCAGCATCCACCTGGATGATGCGACAGCAGCCATATTGCGCCAGTCTTGCTGATTGGTGGAGAGGAGTGATGAAGCCAATTTTGATATAGGGATGGTTAGGAGGCCATGATGGACAGAGGCTAATAAGTGGATCTGGCCAGGATGCAGGGGTTAAACCCCTACTCTTTTTTCGAAAAACATCCTGGAATTTTTAACAGAGAGTCAAGACCTCGGTTTAACATCTCATCCGAAAGACAGCACTCATTGAGCAGTACAGAGTCCCCTTTACTATACTGGGGTGTTAGGACCCACACAGACCACAGGTTGAGTCCCCCTTGTTGGCCTCACTAACACCACTTCCGGCAGCAACCTAGCTTTCCCACATAATCTCCCATCCAGGTACTGACTGGGTGCAGCCCTGCTTAGCTTCAGTGGGCGACCATGTGAGTTGTAGAGAGCTAGCTGCCGGTCTATATATTTTAGTTCTCATTACAGGGCCAGACAAAATTATTTTATTCTATTTTTTTTTTCGTTTTATTTAAGATTTACAATGCACATCCAATTAAAACCTTGTATTTATCAATAAGATTACTGAAATGAATATTGTGGGAATATAAATGTATATAATCTAGTTCCAAATTAACAAAAATCTTTATATATATCTAAAAAGTTATGTTCTTTGGTTTTTAAGTATCTAATTTCCTTAAACTCTAGCTAGGGTGTAACAGACCTTAAAGCCTCTTGCTTCCTGAGCAATGGCTGTGCCAATATGATGCAAAGGCTTAAGTCAGGGTCCCAAAGACAAATGAAAGTTTCTGAGACAGTGTGTCAATAAGATTGGTTTGGTCGAGGTCAAATTTATTTTTTAATGTACAAAAATTACGAATGAAAATTTCAGATTCAGTGTGCAATAATCTTAAGACAAAGAAATGGTTCTTAGTGGATCAATTAAATAGTGCATTAAAATAATGTGTTTTTCCTATATGAATCAATTAGGCTTATAACAGTATTACATTTTCTTGTGATAATTGCTAAAGCTTTTATCACAATATATGATAGGATGTCACCATTTAGTTAAAAAAAAGGACTGCTTAAAGGGGTGGTCTTTGCCAGAAAATGAAGAGGACACAGCTGAACCTCATGACTACTCTCTAAAATATATTTGATTTATCTGTAAGTAAGCATTTGTAAGTAATATGAAACGGTCACAAATCTTTTGTGACTTCATTATTTGAGATGTAGAACGCACAGAAATAGGCTGTATAGAGAGACACTACAGCACTGGTAAAGATTGAGGGTGTTTACAGCAGCTTGACTGAAAAAGTTGTATTCCATCATCCAAATTGTAGCTAAATTGTTAACGGTGCCAAGCAGCATATCCCACTGTTTACATCTTTGTTTACGTCCTTGCTACAACATACTGTTAACGCTCGAAACTATGCATGTAACAGATTTTAACAAATAAAAATACTTGCAGGTTGTGGCTCACAATCCACAGCTTCTTCTATCATGGTTGGAACTGCTTCTTCTTTGAGGAGTTTTTAGCCAAATCCAGCTCTGAACTGGGAGTGATTTCTAGCTATATAGTTTTTGTAATTCTCTGGAACATAATTAAAATTAAACTGTAAGCACTTCTCTCTTTGTGTCATGTCCTTTGTAAGCCCAAATACAGAAACAGATGCTCTGTGGAAAAAGCAGCATTTGGACGGCATTTTAGCTTTCTCTGCTATAACGTTACAGCGATTCTGGCCACGCCCTTTTGCTGCGCAGGATGTATGCACATAACCTGAAGGGTTTATGATTTCATTAACCCGGATTTATTTGTTTATAGTCCTTTAAACTTTGTTCACTGTAGGCTTTGCTAAGCTAACTGTCTCCAATTGTATTGAACTTTGAGCATTTTGCATTCAAAGATGTTATGTTCACATGTCTACATTACACATAAACTAAAGTTTAAATTATGATATCGTAGTGGACCACAAATGCTTTTGTAGTTTTCATCATAATGACAAATGTTAATAAAATTAACCTTACTGTACAGTTTTAATTTAGAAGGCACATAAATCGAGCATTTTTAATCCATATCTGGTGCCTGTTATGGTAAAAAAAAAAACAGAATATGTTCAGTTCACTTGTGTGCCAGACTGGAAGCCCTATCTCTAAAATCTGTTCTGAATAAGTGTACTGTTAGACAAGGTTACAGTGATGTTGAGGCGCTTTAATTTCGAGCAAGTAAGAATCCATTCAGCAGATGCTAGCAACCAGATTGGAACACTAAAAATACACTAGAAAACCTGCAGCAGTGACCTGGCATATTAATTTACATGGGTGACAACTCAGAATTTTCATTTTGCATATTGAGAATTAGGCACATTTTAGCATCTGTTATGTTAAATCCAGCTCATACTTGGCCGCTTGAGGCAGCCTGGCCTCTCTTCCGCCTGCTAATGTAATTTGGAGTTGATGGCCCAGCTTTCTAGACAGGGTCAGACCCTTCAGAGTGAACAAACACGGGTGGTGCTCAAGACAATGAAGAAGGGTCTACATGAGTCGACAAAATCAGCTCACATAAACGCACACTGCTGGAAGAGCTCGTTCAGCTGGCTGTAATTCAATTAGAGAGTATGACAGGCCTGCATTAATAATGACCCCACTAATATATGAACACACGAACCTCTACCTCTATTTCCCATCTCACTCGCTAATGACCTCTCATTATGCTAAGCGCATTAGTGGCATTTTGCATGAAGCTGGTCATACTGTTGCATTTGATGCAGACTGCCTTTCTCTCTCTCCTTTGCTGTCTTACACACACTCAGACCTTGGGGACTAATAGAGAGGAAGAGCTAAGTTTCCCCCTCTGGAGAAAGCTAATGCAGCTTGTGTTCGTGTCTGCTGACCCTGACTATGGCGTAAATGCGGTCCATTAGGATGTGCACACTTCCCACTGCAGCTGTTATCTCCAGGCTGTTTTTTCCATCTAGAGTGTTACTCTGAAACAGCTGTTGTTTAAATGCTGATGGAGCACTTATTTTACCGGATTTGCTGTTAAAATGTTCAAATGTGTAAGGGGGTGCACCTTGTGTTTATCTGACATATTTTCTCGAGAGTCTTGCGATGCCCTTTGATGGACTGTAAATTATCATCCAATTTATGAAGAGCCATTTTTTTTTGTGCTTGCGGTAATGTGGAGAGTTTGCAACGTCCTTAAAGTGGGCTTTTACAACTAGTTTTGCTGCAGGATAGTTTGTCTAAGACGTAGGTAAGGTTGCACTGAATGTAGTCTCAGTATTTTCTTTTACCTTGCATCTTTTTCTTCATTGAGTGATGTCCATGCTAGCATCTGACCAATATGACAGATGAATTTGATGAATACTGTAGAGTTGTATTGTATGTCTTACATGATAAAACTCATTCTTTTATTATATATATATATATATATATATATATATATTTTTTTTTTTTTTTTTTTTTTGTGGCTGGAAGGGCATCTGCTGCGTAAAACAAATGCTGGATGAGTTGGCGGTTCATTCCGCTGTGGCGACCCCAGATTAAAAAAGGGACTAAGCTGAAAAGAAAATTAATGAATGAATATATATATACATACAGAATTATTAGCCCCCGTTTTTTTCTCCCCAATTTCTGTTTAACTGAGAATTCTGAAAATTCTGTTTAATTTCTGTTTTTTTTCAACACATTTCTAAACATAATAGTTTGAATTACACAGTTGTAATTACTGATTTATTTTATCTTAGCCATAATGACAGTAAATAATATTTTTCAAGGCACTTCTATACAGCTTAAAGTCATATTTAAAGGCTTAACTGGGTTAATTAGGTTAACTAAGCAGGTTAGGGTAATTAGGTAAGTTATTGTATAACTATGGTTTGTTCTGTAGACTAACGGGAAAAAAATAGCTTAAAGGGGCTAATAATTTTGACCTTAAAATGGTTTTTAAAAAATGTATTCTAGCCGAAATAAAACAAATAAGACTTTCTCCAGAAGAACAAATATTATCAGAAATACTGTGAAAACTCCCTTGCTCTGTAAAACATAATTTGGGAAATATTTAAAGAATATTTTAAGAAAAAAAAAA